>RJWT010012215.1:0-22644 GCA_004365215.1 Cuniculus paca
CCCCAAAGCTACTCCAGTCCAATCCCATTCATACAGCTCCACTTGCCTAGCCACTTAGTTGTAAGGAGCAGTATAATACAGCAAAAAAAAACTCAGCTTTTCCCTCTTCCTCACTCAGTGTCCATGCCTTGGGCTGTTCAGCTGCTCCATCCCACTGCGTAAGTTTTTAGGGTTATTTTGGGATCAAATTAAATACATACTTGTGACATATGACAATTTCCTGATTTGCCAACATTCAAGTTGGGAACTTTCACAGGTGTACTGTGTAAGATTCATAGGTATACTCTGTAAGACTCATTTTCTCATGGATTACAAATGAATCTGACTACGAATGTTCTCCCAGAATGGAACTCGTTCGTAATTTGAGGACTTTCTGTATTTCTCAGTATTACACACAGTTGGCACTCAATAAATATCAGGCCTATCATCAGAAACATTTTTCTGGAAACTCTCTCAGAGGATTCTGTAGTTCCTGCTCCAACAAAGAACAGACCCCACTTGTGTAACTATTTTCTATTCTCCTTTCCTTAAGGAAATTTTAACAGATTTTTAAAGTCATAAAATCCTAGCCCTATCTTACATGGAAGCTAACAACTACCTTTGAGGGGCACTGATTTTACTTTATACACTTCAGAGCTATAAAATGGACAGTCACAAACTTGGGGTTAAGTTTCATCACTATCCCAACCCAGAGGGTGGTGAGATAACAAGGGGCAAATGGCCTATAAATAAAACATCAGATCCACCTAAGCACAAGTACAGATCCCTTCTGCTCCATGACAGCCACCGTTTCCTTGGGCACGTGAATGCCACTCTTTATCTGGGAGGTAGGAAATAAGCAGTTTTACAAGTGCCCTTCAGTGCCGAAGTTGAAGCATGATGTTCACCCTACAGAGGGATGAGTGAGGTAAAGCTTTTCCACATGGACATGTGTCTGTTGTACTGGAAGATGGACAGAAGACTCTCAGTCAATATTGTAGGGATACTCTGCCTGATGGTAATGAGAAGGATTGCAGATAAGCTCCTTGCCACAACCATCATTCAGAAGTGTTCTCTTAAGGATCTGTATTAGCCAAGCATCACCTACTTCCCAGACACTGGAGCTGACCATCCTTCCATGAAGATACGTAACTGTATAAAGATGTTGTTCAGGAAAAATCTTGATAAAAAGTTCACTTTATCAGTAAAATTAAATACTACACAGCAATCAAGTAAAGAATGTAATAACAGTATTTTTCTTAGCATCTGTATTAGAATACTCTCAACACTAAAGAAAGAGACTTGCTTCTACACTATACATGCCTGGATAAGCCCTCTAGATAAGTTCCCTGGATGGGTACCTGCAATTAAGGAGCCACTAGAATCAGTCCTCACTGATACAGAAAAAACTGCTTTTGCAAGAACCATAACTGATGTGTTTGCATACAAGAGAAAGTAAGAGCAATTCAGTTAGCACAGCAGGCAGAGGAAACATTCCAGCAAGGGGAGCCCTTAGCTCAAGGAAAGGCCTGGAGACACTTGGGACAGAAGAAAAGGAAAGACAATATTGCTAAAGTGATAAACGGAATTTTGTTAAAGGAAGTTAGAAGTCAATGGTTAGATTTTATGCTGTTGTTTTTCTTTTCCTTTTTTTGTCTCTAAATTGCAGCTATCTATATTTACATTGGGTCCCCAAAAAAGAGGCACGATGTCTCTAATGATCTCAATGAAGTTTCTTGTGACAAAGAAAACCATAAATTTTGAAGTATAATGAATAAAGAACCAATTCTCTTAAAAATACTGTTTCCCATAGAATTTTTCTGAATCTCTCCATCTACTTTCTTTATCCACACTATTCCTTTATCAGCATTCAGGCTTGTTTAATTTGCAACATTACACAAGGCCTGGAAGTGTTTTTTAAAATTTCATGAGATAAATTTATTAAAATATTTTAATAAAATGTAAAAGTTTTCTAATTATGTTCAGTGACATTATGTATCTAATAATCTTTTGGTTAAACAGTTAAATGTAATTTATAACATCATGTATATGAGAAAAAGCATTCCAAGTTTGAACAACCAACTAACACATCAACCATAGGAACCCAACCCATTCCTATGAAGAACTGCCTTTACTGATGATTTCAACCCATGAAGTCACCAACACTTTGGTCAGAGTTAGCAAAATCGGCTGATTTATCTATATCATTCTACTCATTCATTTGTCCATTCATTCAGGCATGCATGTGTGCACGCATTCAGCAAGTATCTACTTAGTGCCTGCTTTAGTAGCACACCAACTAGAAGTGAAACGATAGGATTGTGGAGTAACACATTGTTCTGCCAGCTGGAAATCTCTTAGTGAAGCAAATAAGTAAATAAATAAATAAATAAATAAATAAATAAACAAACAGTTTTTTTGGGTTTTTTGTTTATTTGTCTTGTTTTTTGGTACCAGGGAATTGAACTCACAACCTTGCTCTTGCCAGGCAAAGGTTTTGCCACTGAGCTATGTCCCTGGCCCCTTAAATAAACTGTTCTAATGCATCGTAAAGAAATGGGAGGAGGATAAAAAGGAAAATAAGCCAGAAAAAGAGATCAGGGCCTCTGAAAGAAAATAGCTCAGTGTGGTCAAGAAACTGCAAGGAAGTCAGTATTTAGGGGCATGCAGGGCAGGACACAAAAATTGGCAAGACGTGATGCTAGAGCTCTCATCACAAAAGAACCAAGAGGCTATCTTTTCCAAGATGAACCTTGTTTTTTGAGACCCTGCTGACAAACCTTTGATGAATTCAAGCATTCAAAGAGCATGTTCATAGTCATCTTTTAGCTAGTTCATTCCACCAAGTAAGCAGAACTTGAGTCAGCAAACCGAAGCCTGTAGGACTTTTTTTGGCCTGTGAGCTAAGAATAGTCTCTATATTTTTAAAGGGTTTTTAAAAATCAAAAGAAGATAATATTTTGTGACATACAAAAATTATATGAAATTCAAATTTTGGTGTCCATAAAATTTCTTTTTAAATTTTTCAATTACAATATACTAATTTTACATATTTCTGGAGGCCAAGTACAATATTTTGGTACATACGCACAGTACGTAATGGTCACATAAAGTTTTATGGGCACAGGCCACATTCATCTATTTTCATAGTACTGATGGCTACATAAGCAAAGGCAGAGGTAAGTAGTGACAACAGAGACCACATGGCTTGCAAAACCTACAATATTTACTATGTGCCCCATTACAGAAATTTTTGAAGGTTGGCATAGAAGATAGATAGAAGAAGGAAAAGCAGGAAGATGGCTTCTGCAATAGAATATACCAACTGAAAAATGACATGGTACTGAACTAGTGTAGGGGTAATAAGGATAGAGAGGGCAGGACAATATGACGACACAGGACACCAAAAGAGCAAGGTATGCAGATGAGATCCAACACTGCAGAGAATAATTTCAGATATCTGTTTCAAATAACCAGAGAGGGTGGTGGTGTCTCCACTTGTGCTGAGAACGCTGGAGTGAGGCTGGCGGAATGAGATGCCCTTGAAGTCATTTGTATGACGATATCCTGGAGGCAAATGAACAGACAGGGAGAAATGCAGGCTGCAGTAAGTCCCCACTCCTTGCACTGCTGTATACGGTACCCTAAAAGTCCAAAAATCACTTTCCATGTGCCACTTGTGCACTTTGTATCTTTATTTGATTAATGGACATCTGACCAATCACATAGTAACCCCACTGCACTTGTCAGCCAGATGTTCAGTTCTGGTAGTAACAGCAAGATCTTCATCCAACAATTTTTTGTACAATTGTGTAGTTACTGGCATTTATTACATTTTGGTCTTACAATTGTAATAACAACAAAAGATAGAAGGGTAAAAACACTAACGTAGTGACATTAGTAAGAAACATAAACTTCACAGAAGCAGAAATTACTAAAATGACAGTCACTGGATTTAAACTGACAAAAGCAAGCTCTATTGTGAAGAAAAAACACTAAATTCAAGAAAACAGGTTGCATATTCTGAAAATACCTTCTAGTTGAAGACGCTATCTAAAATAACAAGTATAATTAGGGATTTTATAACAATTTTTCACACCCATCTCAATGCCTTCTAGAGTTTGATTTTTGTACATATAACCATTTGATATGTTTTCATGAACTCGTTATGTCTGAGATTAGGAGACTCTATATTAAAACATGAAAGCAGAAAACATGAAAGCAAGAGGTATAAGAAGAAAAGACTGCATTCTGGGGAAACCAACGCTGACTGACAAGAACAGGAAGAGGAGTCCACTAAGGAAACCAATGTATGAAAGCCCAGAAAGATTCAGAGAGCCGGAGAGATACCAAGACAGAAGGTAGTTGATACCAAAGAATGGAGTTTCAATAAGGAAAAGGCTATGACCATTTCAAAGACAGCAGCCACTTCTGTTACCTAGGACACCCCCCCTCTTTGTTAACAGCACCCAAATCTGCTTCCTTCCCCACTCTCAGTCACATGACATGAACTTACTAATCTCATCGGTAGGTCTAAAGATGGGTCATGACTGGCATTAACCTATCTCCGTACTCTAAACTCCCTGGCCAGTGTGATAGATTGGTTCAAGCACAGACAGGAACACAAGTAGAGTCAGTAGACGGTGAGGAGATACTAGCTCAGAATTCTGAGAAATAGATTTTTTTTCTCCCTTCTCTGGAAGGTTTGATGTGAAGATGTGTTATCTGGAGCTTACAGACTGATTGCTGTAAGAGGTACGAGTTTTAATCTGTAGGTGGAAGGGTCTAAAGGTAAGTGGGTAATACAGAGGAGCCCAAGGGTAAAGCTCATGTATGGGAACAGAGACAATCTAGGTGGCCCATGAATCATTTCAAGAAGTGACTCCAAGCCTCATCCACTTCAGAATTTTCATAAACTAAGAATGTTTCATTATTATTAATCTGGTTGGAGTTGGTTCACCAAGACAGCACAAAGAATTCCAGCTGAGATAGGGCTAACAATGACCTTGAGGAAAGCAGTTTCCATGGGTTGGGAGACACATGAAATGTGGATGGTTTCCCTTTAAGGTATAGGAATGAAAAGGAAAAGCTGAGGGAGCACTCAAAGAAGGCTCAGGTATGGGCAAAGAAGATAGTTTAAGTTTAAGTTTACTTTAGTTGTTTACTTGTTTGCTTGCTGGTTTGTTTCAAGATATAAGATACCTGAACCAGATTTGATGTCTGGCAGAAGGATCTAAAAGGAAGAATAATTGAAGGTCTGGGGGAAAAAAACAGAGTAACTTGTTTAAAATCATTTCATTTTCAAATTATGGAGAGAAAGTCTATGTAATTTCCTGTCACTGGACTTAAGGAAATCTGTTACAGGAATGTCTGCAAAAGGAGATCTGAAAAGCAATCAAGGGCATTTGTAGATGAGTTATGTTTTCTGTATTTTTACTGAAGACTTTTTAAAAAAATATTAAAGTGTTTTGTACTGGAAATAAGTAGCTTAAGGAGGCTATAATGAGGCCTTTCCAAAAAAAAGAGTACTAAAAGACTACTTCACAGAGAATCTTATTCAATAAATTCCAATATACTGAAACTGGCTGGCATCTTCTAACCTTCATTTATTTTCTACAAATAAAATTACTATTCTCAACATAAAGTTATAATAATTTAAAACTCAGAATGTCTGCCAATAGAAAATGTAGGCATACCTTTATAAACTGCTTAGAAAAATTACAGACGGCATATGTACGCTGGACTTTCAAGGAAACCACCATATCCCCTGACCTCTGAGGTCAATGAAATGAGCAAATACTTTACAGTCTCTTCCACAGCATGTCTTTGGGTTGAAGGAACCAAGCGTCTCAGACATTAAATTCTCAGATCTAATAAGGAGTCTGAACTATCCATAAATGAAATGATCTATCTGTGAAAAATGCAGAATTGTGCTAACTGCCTGAATGAAGATCTTTAATAGATATGAACTCTGGGTCAATTTACTCTACCACTGAAGTGCTTAACTGTCTAATGAAATGTGACCTGTCAAATCCTGGAACAATTGAGAGATTAACATAGTTTTCACATTTTAATGTAGATACTTGGCACATGGCCCTGTGAGGAGGTAGAGAGGATCAAATCCATAATAATGACAAACAACCACCACCTAACACCCTATTTGGACGCTCATTCCCATTGAAATCAAGTAATTTTTTTTTGGAGCCAAAGGGACTGAAAGCTGACAAAGGCAACTTGTCCTTTTAAAATTACAGAATTGCTAGATCAGAGGGCTCACAGAAAGTCACTACATTTATTTCTACCTCCAGGTCACACTTCATGATTCATAAAGATATACAGCAAATAAACCCATAACCTCTTTCTGTAACCCCATTCAATGGTATGTTCTAACCTCACATGCACTCCTCACACAGAGCAGCCTCTTGCTGAAGCTGTCCCACTGTCCCTCCACTGTAAGGACGGGACATGACTCTGCTAGCCCTGCCTAAACTTAAAAGTACACACAAAATATTTCACAACAACCAACCCAGGAAGCAGAATACTCTCACTTTCAGAATTTTCATTCTACTCAAAATACATAATCATCAGTAATTTGTGTCCCTCGATTAGATGCAAAAGAAGTATTTGCCAGATTAAAATGTGCATTTTTTTCATTAAATTTTTATCTCAAAATTATGCTTTTGTAGTTATTTAGAGATAGGCTACAAATCTAGGAAGATTCATGATTAATTGTGTTTAAAGTTAAGAACAGTAGCTAATAATAATAGCTTATTACTAGGTGCCATACATGAAACAAAATCTTCCAGGTAATAATGCATTTCAGTGTCACAAGCAAAGCCATGACATAAGCATTATCTTTCTCATCGTGTCTGCACGTAGATGAGGAAACAGCATCAGAGGAGATGAACAGGTGGCCCACGGTCACACAGCTAATGAGGAGCAAAGGGAAAATTCAGAGCAGGCAGTCTGGCCTGAGGCCCACGCCCTTACCCATTCTACCACACTGCTTCTAAGGAGAGACTGAGACAAATTAAATAATTTTTCACTTTTAGGTCACTGATTCTCTGACTCAAACTCCATCTGGCTAAAGTACTTCTACCTTAACTACCAGAGGAATACCGTAAGTACCTTAAGCAAAGCTGGAAGCAATGACAGTGTGCTTAAAACAGCACAGTTAGTGTGTGTGACTCAGCAACCAACCTGCACACCAGCAGGAAATTTACTTCTGTTCTAACATCACATTAACCTCCTTGCCTGCCAAGAACAGGGCTAACTAGGCCTGGAGTTTTCATTTTGCCTTAGTCTCTCGGGAGAAGAGCTTTTATTTGTCAAAGCATATTCTTACCACACGTAAGTAATCTAAGAGACTAGCCGATTTCTAATATATGACTGCTTTCTATGCCTACAAGTATGCATTCCCCAAGTTAAATGGCAAGCGGTGAGCAGATAATTAAGGGTGTTGGGCACAGGGAATAGAGAGGATTTCTAGCTTAAATCTTGAGATTGCAATGGCCATGGGCAAGTTCTGGACCTCGCGAGGCACACCTCTGCGCAGCATGGCCTGACGTCAATGGAGAGGGACTGAGCAGGGACCATGCCCCTGAACAACTTCCAGAGAGTAGTCTTAAGAATATAAGTCATACTATGTTGCTCAATGCAGTGTAGCCTGAGTGTTTGAAAACAAGTGTGCTATTCTGCTCACGCTGGAGTGGGCAAGATTGGAAGATGCCGTTTCTTCTCGGGGCCCTTTTGTGAGAGGCAATTATGCAATTCAACCATGTCCCCATGCTCTTTGTGAAGTGTGAATCAAATTTTCTGTCAGGGAATAGTATTTTCCACACTCATGTAGAGAATAATTTGAAAAACCCTGGTGGCTTGCCAGTTTTTAAAATTTCTGACTCCATGTGACAAGGAACATGTCAATTTTTGCCCAAAGCCCTATGCCACTCTCCAAATACAAGGAGATGGAACTCAGTGGGTGACTCCTTTGTGACACCAATGTCCATCACCCTGTGTGCCCTTCAGTTGGGGGTGGGGATGAATCCATGACTAGAATACCCCAATCTTCTGTGATATTCCTTCCCAAAACTTGGGCTATCAGAAGAGAAGAGAGCTGAGTCTCTGATGTCTCTGATGGTATACCTCATCAATGAAATCGCTACTGAGCATTTCTTACACATGCACTTTTATTTTTATATAAATTATGTACCCAGGTCACTAACCAGACCAAATACATCTTAAAACATTAAAACATGTGCCACTTAAAAAGTTAATTTGAAAAATAAATAAAATTACAGAAATTCCAAGATTCTCTTCTTGCACTAAGATGCATGTCCATGTTCTACTTTGAAGACATAAAGTACATGGCTCAAAGAAATAGAAGTATTTCCAAAGAGAGTCACTAAGTTCATCTAGAATCCACACATTCTGGTTTCTGGATCAATTCTCCTTCCCTTGAAGGTTCTCAGTAGGGACTTAGTAGGACCTTTCTTCTGGGACATTTGGAAGCACATGAGATCCCAGGATTTGTCATAACACCGGATCATATTACTGACATTAATGGGTGTGTTTCAGAAATGCTAAATATTCTGCACTTCACAGAGCAGTCCCACACACAGAGAAACCTCCCACCCCAAGTGTCAACAGAGCCCCTGTTTGGAGAAGCTTTCTTAAGACTGGCTTTATTTTTCAAAGAGAAACTCCATCAGTGATGTGCCTCTGTTATTCCTATTGCAACTGCTATCCTTTTCTGTTCTTATAAATCACTTTTTGCAACGTTAATCATAATATTTGTCAAAAACAAGCTCATGTAAGAGGCTTTGTAGGATTCCTCTCATTTTATGTTCCTCTCTGCCAGCATTTCTTAATCTCTGTACTATCAATGTTTGGGGCTGGATAATTCTTTGTTGTGGGGAGCTGTTACGTGTATTTCAGGATGTTGAGCAGCACCTCTGACTTCTATATACCAAAATCCAGCAGCATCCCCCCCAAGTTATGACAATCAAAATGTTTCCAGGAATTGAAAAAATCACCCCCAGCTGAAAACCACTGTTCGAGGCCAAAGAAAGTAGCAAAGAAGTCTGTGTACAGGCTTAGAGAAGACAAGACATCTCATCTCACCACCTCATCCATGTTTTTTGTCTGTATCAGTTTATGGCTTGACAAAAAAGTAAGGTGTATACTTCTTGGAATGTGGAGATGATGTTTGTTCAGCTTGGTATCTCCATTCCTGGTCTAATGCCTGGCACACAGCAGGTAACCTGTAAGTATTTATTGAATGAAAGAATCCTTCTTCAGAACAATACATACCTTAGTTAACTCAAGCCTTAATAAATGAGCTTAATTCCAGTAACAGAAGCCTCATAGTCCTTCTTGAGAAAACATCAGAAAGTACCTATTATGATAGCTTTGTAATATATAAAGGATTTGTGATGTGGTTAATCATTCCATCTTTGAACAACCCAACCAGAAAGTAACCATCAGTTTATCGAGCCTCTTGTTATCAGTGAGGTTCGGCATCCAATTGCCTTTCCTATTTTGTGGTGGCCTAAGTTTATCTTAACATCCCCCTGTAATATCTGGGAAAGCATTTGAATTGCCAATTTGAAAACAGGTCTGTGCAACATGCTTTGAATTAGAATAGAATTTCAAATTTGGCCTGCTTAAATTCATATCCAGTAAGCTATTTATGACTCCTAAGTGGGTTTTTTTTTTCATTTTGTTTTGTTTTTTGTTTTTTTAAAGAACAAACTTTAATGAGTTGCCCTGGGACTTGACCCCCCCCCCCAGAAATTTTACAATCCAGAAAACTTAAGTCTTCGGTTTAAAATAAGCAAAGCTATCCTGGATATGACAGAGCTTCAAATCACAGAAAGAAATATCTTGCCAATCCAAGAAAGAAGAGTGCAGGTCCCCACCAGCTCCACAGTGCAGCTTCACTTGCCCAAGTCAAGGTCCCCCTGGTCTCACCAACCAGCAGCACTGGTGAGCCTTTCATTCTGTTGTCCCCCAGCTGGAATATCTCCCATTTTCCCTCTTCCAAGGTAAATCACACACACCCAGGAAGCTCCCCTGACCCTCTAAGCACCCACAGGCAGTGCTTTGCTCCAAGTTGCTATAACATTTATAAATTTTTCAAAAAATTTGCTTGCACAATTTGGCTACAATTTCCTGTGTACTAAACTGGTCTCCCCAGTAGGCTTGAATTGCTTGACATCTATGTCACCCATGTCCCACCAGCATTACTTCAATCCTGTCCACACAGCAAGTGCTAAATAAAAACTTGTTCCATGGGGTATTCCAGGTTGTGCTAAATGTATAAATCCATTCCCCATTCTTTATGTACATTTCTATGGATTCCATGTGATTTGTATAAATTCAAGGTCCACATGGCTCTCCCTTAACAAGAACTACAAAGTGGAATTCTCATTGGAATGTGTATAGGCAGTGGGTTTTTCCAGAAGATTCCTAAAAAGTATCTCTGAGGAGTCATAAATTCATTTGCAGTACAGAAAAAGACTCATCCAGGCTTACCACAATCTTATCCATAGTGGACACACCTGGTTCTATAAGAACTGTATATTAATTGCCAGCATGCCACCTGATAATGGTATAAAAGGGTACATATAGTCTTGGTTAAAGCTTGCCCTTAAAAACAAGGGTTAGTCTAAATAAATTGCTGATGAAAATTTAAAATGGTCCAGCAACTTTAGAGAACAGGAGGCAGTTTCTTAAACAGTTAAACATAAATCTACCTAGAAATCCCATTCTTAGATATCTAATCAGGAGAAATGAAAGCATTTATCTGCTGGAAAACTTTCATGCAAATGTTCATAACTGCACTATTGATAGTAGACAACACTATATGGAAACAAACCAGATGTCCATCAACTGATGGAGAAGTAAAAAGCGGTATACCAAAACAATGGATTATTATTTGACAATAAAAAGAATGAAATATTAATGTATACTACAAAATGGATAAACCCTGAGAAGAATCTCCTAAGTGAAATAACCCAGACACAAAAGATCACATACTATACAACTCCATGTGTATAAAATTCCCAGAAAAGGCAAATCCTTAGAAACAAAAAGTAGATTAGTGGTTGCCTGGAGCCAAATGAACAGAAAGAATCTTACTGGGGTAATAAAAATTTTCTAAAAGTGGATTACAGTAATGGTTGCACAATTTAGTAAATTTATCAAAAGTCATTAGATTGTAGGCTTAAAGTGGGTGGATAATTTATGTACATTACACCTTAATTTCCAAAATTAGAGCATAAAAATAAATAAAGGTTACTGACATTCTTTCTTCATGGAGTGACTCTCACCTCTGTCCTTCAGTCCCAATTGAGATTTTAGGGTTTCTTCTATTTGGCCACAGTGATGGTCACACTTTACTTGAGAACTATACTTGTGACTGATCACACCTTGAAAATGGAGATAGAGCATGGAATATATTCATTCATTCATCAAGAAAATACACAGTGAACTCTTCATATGCCAGGTGCTGTGCTGGATGTTCAGGGTAAAATGGGAAACATTTGGTTCTCTGTAGTTCTTCCAGAACTGAGGGTTACTCACACAAAAGCAGGCTAAATAATAAATACTGTTTTACATGTGCTACAATAAAGGAGGCACAAAGGTGGGGCATCTCACCTTGATTTTGCTTCCAGGAGCCCCTGAAGAGGCTCTCAGTCAGGTCTAAAAAGGCAAATATGGAGACAAGGAGGAAGCAGGGGAAGCAAACAGCTTTCCATGCAGAGGAAGCTGCAGGTGTAAAGGACAAGAAGCAAGAGAGTTGAGACAAAAATGAGGAATTGATGTTAACCTGGCCAGATGAGTCACAGTGTAAGAGATGAACAACGAAAGTTTCAGAAAAGGGTAAAAGAGGTCTTGTCACAGGACACCCCAGAAGCAAATTAAGGAGTTCAAGCTTTATCATAACTGGTATGAAGAGGCGAGGAAGTGTTGTTCTGAGCAAGTGAATAACATATCAAATTTGGAGTTTGCTGGAGATGAATGAGGAGAGTCGATACTTGAAACAGGAAAACCCCATTAGAAGATTATTAAAACAGATTGTGGGCTGAGAAGGCACAGAAGCTTGCATAAAACAAAACAAAACAAAAACCTGCCTTCATGAGAAGTGACTTGTTCCTACACACCATCCATCCATTCTCATTTATGCCTCAGAATAAATAGAGGGACCTCCTGCAGCTGAGCAGAATAAAACACCTATTTTTAAGGTCTTGTTATATGTACAGTGGTACCTCAGTTGATGAATTTAATTCTATGATCTGGTTGCAAACACAGTTGGACAAGAGCTATGTCTAATGGTTAGGTTCAATGTTGACCTTATGGGGAAATTTAACTCAGTTCTCTTTAAGTTCAGCTTGTGACCAGAATTGTGCAAAGAGTGGAGTTCATGAACAAGGTACTACTAGAGCTCTCAAATGTCCTCCTAAAGTCTCATATGCTCCAAAGTGAGAGTTTCAGAAGGTAGCGAGATCATGAGGACTCTATCTGAATCAGTGCCTTCCACCATGGATAAGATCATAATTTGGCAGCATTACTGGAAGGTAATGGACGAAGGAGGTGGGACTCAGTTGACAGGAGTGATCCATAGAAGCGTGACCTTCAGGACTGTAGCTTGTACCTAGTCCCTTATCCAGCTCTTCCTCTTTCTCTCTGCTTCTTAGCCACCATAAGATAAGCAGTTTCCTGCCTCAATGCCTTTCCACCATAATGATTCTACCTCACCACAGGCCTAAAAGCAATGGAACTACTTGGACTGAAGCTGTGAGTCAAAAGAAACCTTTCCTTCTTTAAGCAGTTTGTCAGATATTTTGTCATAGTGACAGAAAGTTTACATTCCTTTTCTCTTCCAGCTATTTCCTCTGACTTAAAAACTATTTTCCTTTGACTCTTTAGCCTGTTTAATCACTATGCATTACTGGTCTGATTTTAAAGAAGTTCTTGAGAAAGTCATTTCTGACAATCTAGCCATACACCCATCCTATACCCTCCCTTTGAAATGTACTTATTTTTTACACATCTGTTATACTCATCTGCCATTAAAGTTCCCATTTGTTAATCTGTTTTTATCATTAAATAAAGTCTATCCAATACAACTCTCTACAATGTTGGAGATGTTCTGTATTTGTACTGTTTAGTATGGGTACCACTAGCTACATGTAAGCATTTGAAATATGGCTGGCATAGATAATAAAATGAAGTTTTAACTTGATTTTAATTTAACTTATATCTAAATTTCCAGTCACGTATTTCTAGTGACAACTATAATGGACAGTCCAACAGTAAGCACTGTAAACCCGGGTACTGCATCTTGTTCATCACTAAAACCCTAGTATGTAGAAGACTACAAAGAAATACTAGGAATTTGGTAAATATTTGTTATTAAATGAATAATATATGCAGGCTCTCGGTATCAATATTTTGTTCATTTATTCATTTAACAAACATTTAACATGCACCCACAGGGTATCCAGGTTTGATCTAGAAGTTAAGTACCCTGGTTTTGTAGAACTATGCTGTTAATACAGAAGGTGGAAAATAAACATGTAAGCAAAAAGAACTTAAAAACTAACAACAAAATAAGTAATTTCAGATTATGAGGCTTATTTTAAAAAGAAACAAACCAAGCTAAGGAGATAGTAATGGAAGAGTGCGTGTGGTCTCTGTGACACTTCAAATCACTAGTAGCATTTCCCAGAGCTTCTGCTGTCCCAGTGTAGGTTTATTCTGGCACATATCAAACAAAACTCATGATGAAAGTTAGCAGAACAAATTTTAACAGCAAGTTGGATAATTGCTCAGAAGTAAATTCTGCTCTCTGATCATCTTGTCATAAAAGCTTTCAAGTATACATTTTTGTGGAAAGGATGAAGCAGCAAAATTGACCCATATTCTGTTTCAAAGCTATTAATGTGTCAAATGGTTAACCCCAGCATGCAGAAAATTTCTGCAAACTTTGGGGAAAACCATCTTCTGAATTACTTAGTGTCACAATATGTATCAGAACCAGTGGCCAATCATAATCTCCACCTGCAACATGTATCTTCTGCCATGCAATCAATTCGCCCCACATTTACTGAGCACCATAAGTGCGAGAGCTGTGCAGAGCTCCAGGACAGAAACTCCTTGGAGTCTGCCCTCTGTGAGCTCCCACACTAGAAACAAGAGAAGCCTCACATAAAATCACAAAGACAACCTGGGCAGAGCTATGTATCACTTTCTTTCTGCTCATAAAATCTCCAATGATGCTGTATTCTTCCCTTAGACCAAGGCTATTTCATAATTTCACATCTTGACTGAAAGGAAATTTCTTAGCTATTGGGGTGTCTATCACCACTCAAATTACAAATTGTGTATCTGGAAAACATATTAGAATATAAAATGTACTTCATACCCTGGGAAAAAGTGGCCACGTAAAGTTTGTCAATGGCTTATGTCAATATAACTTATGTTAATCATTTGTCTAAGAGGAGCATCACCAACAGGCTTACCTGGACTTTAAAAATATTTGCCCACCTCATTCTGTTTATGAGATTTCAGTGAGAGCAAACAGGACAGTCCTCTGAACTTTGAAAAACCCTTTATAGTCACAAGAGTAAAAATGATGGCTTTGTCCTCATGGCATTAGTTGATTTGTATACAGGTTCACAGACAGCAGGGCAGAGAAATTGAAAATGCAGTTTCATAAAGATAAGGATAAGAAACTTTGAGATCCCCTCCATGCTCTTCCTTGGAGGACTGGATTTGTTTTGGTTTGTATCTAGGCGCCCCACCACCACCACTACAAGCCTCATGTAGTCATGGAAGTGGCCGAATCTAGCATTTGTGATTGATTTGTTGTCTAGTACTGGGATTGATGGTGTGAGTTCTGCACCCACCCAGGGGTGGAGCTGACATACAATGTAAGGTCAAGAAGGAGGTGGGTTTTTTCCTTTTTTTTTTTTTTTTGGCATGGTTCATTCTTGCCACTTGCAGCTGCCATGAATGGCTGCCCTCAACCATGCTACCCTGCCTTGGAGCCAGCTAAGCATGTACTGAAAACCCCAAAACTGTAAGAAATAAACCTCACCTTCCTCCACATTGGGCGTCAGGTATTTTGTCTCAACAATGAGAAAAAAGTAACTAAGAATTTGGTACCAGGAGTGGGGTCATTTCTGTGACTGTAGCTCACCATGTGGTTCAAGAGCCTTTGGGAATGGCTTATGGGAAGAGTTTAGAAAGGTTTGGAGATGTCACCTGAAAGCGTAGAGCTGGACCAGCTTAGGCTGTTCTACATAGGAGATTCTAGTAAGAGCTCAGGAGACCAGAAGGCTGATAGAAAGCCTGCCAATAAAGACCAAGCTCAGGAGGTTTCTGCTGGAAAGGAAGACTGCATTGGTTGTTGGAGTCCAGACTATGTGTGTTATGGCTTGGCAGAAACTTTGTCTGAATTCTGCTCGTGTCCAGAGATTTTGCCTGAGACTGAGATTAAGGACAGTGGCCTGATTAATCTGGCAAAAGAAATTTCAAGGTAGTCGAATGTTGAGGTGGTGGCATGGCTATTGTTGGCAGTTTTTAGCCAGATTTACGTTGGAAATCAAGAGCAAAGAGCCCAGCATGATGACTTAAAATATTGTGAGTTTGGTCCAAAAGCTGTGGACTGTAAAGAAAGAGCTGAAACCTCAATTGCTTAGAAGGAACACAGAAACAAAAAAGATGACCTGGGGACATCCTGGAAAGCAGCAGGTCTCCACCCTTTGCAACCTCAAAGATACAAAAGTGAAAGACTTTGCCTGGGAGAGAAAGCTGCAGAGCACCACATTCCAGAATGGCAACAAGAGGCCACACAAGGTTCCAGAAGAGCAACAGAGGTCACAGGAGGTTCCAAAATGGCATCAATCAGAGAATCTTTTCCTTGCCATCAGGTTCAAAGTGCCCAGAAATGCAGGCACTTGACCTCTACAGCCAAGAAAGAGAAAAGCCTGGCTACTACTCCAGCTGGCAGCAGACCTTGGCAGCATCCACATGGCACTGGTTTTAGGTGCATAAAGAATGCATGCATTCTGAGGTTAAAAAGCTACCCACCCCAATTTTAGAGGGCCCGGGAGGCCAAGCAGTGTGCCCCTCAGAGAGCAATATGTGAAGCTGTACAGTGCAAAACCCAGAAGTTTGGAAAAACCAAGGGTGTGGATCATCTAAGGAAAACTACAAGGATTGAGCAGAACACACCTAAGAGAAAAGCTGTGGTAACTAAAACCCCTAAAAGTGCCGTAGGGGGTGGAGCCACACAAGCCCTTTGGAGCTCACAATTTGCCACAGATTGCTTCAGATGCTGGACATACAGCTACAGGACTTAACATTTGCCCTGCTGGATTTTGGACTTACTTGGGTTCCAATGCTTTGTATTCCCGTTAGTAACTTTTGGAATGGTAATGTCTATCTTGTGCCATTGCATGTTGGAAGTGTTTAACTTTGTTTTCATCTGTACAGGGGCTTGCAGCTAAGAGTTTGCCTTAGATCTTGGAGGAGACTTGGAACTTGGACTTTTCAGCAATGTTGAAACTGTTAGGACTTTGGCAACTCTTGGAGATGGACTAAATTGTCTTTTATATAAAGGATGTACATGAGTCTTTGAGGGGCTAGGGGTGGAATGTCTTGGTTTGTATCTAGGTGCCCCCCCAAGCCTCATGTAGTCATGGAAGCGGCCAGATCTAGCATTTGTTGATTGATTCATTGTCTAGTGCTGGGATTGACGGTGTGAGTTCTGCACCTGCCCAAGGGTGGAGCCAACATACAATGTAAGGTCGAAAAAGAGACATGTTTTTCTCTCTTTTGCACAGTTCGCTCTTGCTGCTTACAGCTGCTGTGAATGGCTGCCCCTGAGCCACGCCACCCTGCCTTGGAGCCAGCTAAGTATGGACTGAAACCCCCAAAACTGTAAGAAATAAACCTCTCCTTCCTTCACTTTGGCTGTCAGGTATTTTGTCTGAACAACAAGAAAAAAGTAACTAAGACAGGATTCATATAAAGGCAAATAAATCCTTCCAACTTCACCTAGGAAAGTTTCCAATTAAAACTGGTCTAGACTTCTAAGTGGAGTGGTCACTGGTCTTATTCTGCCTGTGATGGTTGTACATGTGTCTGTGTGTGTGTGTGTGTGTGTGTGTGTCTGTGTGTGTGTGTTTGTGTCTGTACATGCTTGCATGCATATGTGCATTCATGGTTTCATATACATATAAACAGCATGCGTGTGTTCTATATACACTCACTTTCAGAAGCTAGAGAGAAAGCTCACTTCTTTTGTTAATGTCGATTGTGAGTTCTGTGGAGATGCAGTGTAGCCTAACATCTATGGTGAAGAAAAATATCTGTTTGGCCTTATTACAACTCTATTAAGAAAAGATTCCTGGATTTTTTTTTAATGCTCTGCTTTCATTTTCCAAGCGCCAAAAACCCTGGAGCCTCACAATAATGCCATTGCTTGGGTCTGTGCCATAGAATCATCTTTCTATGATTCAATTTCTATGCAATGAATGCTCCCATCATCAACTTCCATTTCCAATACCTACTGAAAACTCTAGACTCTGAAACATGTCTGCATAATTTAACCACTTCAAAGTGTCCTCAAAACATTGTGTTACTACAAAGTCATGTTCCAGCTTTCAATGTTTGTCATCTTCAACAGTATGACAATACATGGTTGGTATTTGCCTGTCTTTAAAAGAAACGCAAACTCAGTTGTTTTCAAAATCCTTTTCAAAAATGGTTCAGCAACATAGGAATAGACATACAAGAATTTAAAAATCAAGTGGTTCTAATGAAATTCTTAATTCAAATCTAACTCTTTTGATGCTGGACTCTGTTGCTTGCTGCAGTGTCTCATTGTGGCCTTCCTAATGTTTGTGAAAATCATGTTCACATAAATTCAGTACATATGCTCAGAAAAGATTTTTTTTAAATGTCTTTGACTTTTCTTTCTATTTAAATAGACAGATGCTAGGGCAGGTTTTTTTCCATAGTTCTAAATTAATTCCATGCAGGAAGAAAATGTGGATTGAATTGGCCAATTCATTGGACTTAGAGACTTGTAACAATGGTTCTGGAAAAAAGGCTGAAAAGAGACAAGGTTTGGCTGCCACATATAAATTCATGGAGATGCATACCTGGGCTCTTTGTTTTTAGTTCTAGTCCAATTTGCCAATGCTTTCCAATTCACTCAAGAGTCCAGCGTGGCTTAGAACTCAAATTTTAAAACTCCCCACACTTTCCTGGTGAGTTTATTATTATTCTAGATATAGATCTGTAAATACTCATCCACTATCTGACAAGTGGGGATGTGGAAGAGGGGGCTGTCACCACAAAAAGAGATAAAGCAGATGAGGAATGTCACATGCATTATATTAAAAAATCAGAACTCCTCTTCTCCTGAATAGCAAACTGGAATTGATCTGATTCGCACAACATCATGAGAGAATGAAGACCTCACTACGTTAATGAATGAACATTCAAAGGGGAAGGGAGTCACATAAAGAGGCTCATGGCTAACAGGAGCTATAGTTCCACGAGACACCAGAATGAAGCAAACAAGAGACAGGGTCACATTTCCAAAGTCAACCCCAGTTTGCTTTTGTGAGCCCCTCTGTGAACTCTCTCATTCTCACACAACAATTAAAGGGGCTCCAGAAGTACAAAGTGGGGCACCACAGTGACTGGCTCATGCATAAGGGCAGTGAACATGAAACCCTAACATCCAAAGAAGACTTCACACTTCAGAATGTGTGCAGGGAAGAAGAAAGAGCATACACATTAAGTCATTCACTTGGCTCAGACCCCATGCCTGGTGCTAGGTCATTAGCCATAAAAACACTGTAGCATTAAAAAAAAAAAAAAAAAACCACCCATCACAATCAATATGTGGTCTCTCACCCTAACAGGCAACTGACTCCTTCCAAACAAGGCAACACTGGCAGAAATTTCTCAAGAACTTCAAGTATATGCACTTGTATACAGTATTCTATCCACAGACCATCCATATGCCTGAAAGAATCACCTCTCTGTAAAGGAACCAAAAATGTACCTGGTTAATTGTAGGGTGCCTGCAGCACCCCCATCTCACCCACAGTTGCTCTTTTAGAAAGCATGCCTTATCTACATATTTTATGCCCTATCTACATGTCTTGCCAAAAAGGCAGGTCAAGTAAGCTTTAATTTACTGGTCAGAGGCCCTAGGCCAGGGTCCTGTACCTGTTGCCCCTTTATAAATAACTCTCAAGCAAAGCTAACTCATTTTCTGGTCATTCTGAATTGGCACCTCAAATCACAAATTCAAACAAAATGAAAACAAAGGGCTTTCTCTAGAATTAAATTGTGTAGCAGTATGAAATAGTATTTATTAAAATAAATGCAGACAATAATAGTCCCTTTAAAATTAAAGCAAGATGAGAGTTACAAACATATGGGACTTATTCAGTATCTGCTATGAGATTAAAAAGCTCATCAAAATGAACTTTTCCTTTTTCCTTCCATCTCCATTAAGACACAGATTCTGCTCATAAAGAGACGGCATAATATGTTTAACAGAACTCTTGACCCCCATGACCAAGAGGCCTATCTACCTAGTTGCTCAAGTAAAAAGCCCCATGTGGTCCCTAATTTGACTCTTCTCTTCCACCACATCCTATTAAGCAGGAAGTCTTTGGTTGTATTTCCCGAATTTATTGCAGCCCACCTATTTCATCCTATCTCTAATACAACCTCTATGGTCTAAACCAGAGCTGCCCAATAGAACATTTTACAATAATGGCAATGTTCAATTGTAAGTGCTTTGTGATGCGGTAGAGACCAGCCACATGTTTCTATGGAGCACCTGTGTGTGGCTAAGGCAACTGAGTAAGACTGTAATGTTTATAAATTTTGAACTGAATTTAATATACCACATGTGGCTAGTAGCTACCACACTGGCCAGTCAAGTCTTAAACCATCATCTTATTCCTCATAGTCTCTCACAGCACTATGCCTTCCCAAAGCCATGCCCAACATACTAGCCGAAACGATCTTTTAAAAATGCAAATCACAATATAATGGCCAACCACAAGCCACTTTAAAAACCCTTCTAGTTCTATCTTCAACACACTCAGAACTATCTGAAACAACCCATTCTCTGTTTCTTTGTTATCTTTTCCTCCTACAATGTGAGCCCCATAAGAGCTAAAATTGGTAATCATTGTGTCTCTATTATCTCCAACACTGCCTGGCATGTACAAAGAAACTCAAAAGTAAGTGATCAGTAAATAAATGAATGATTTAAAACAGAAATCAACTGACTAGTTCATTTGTCACAATCCTGTAATGGAGATCAAGTGGAGTCTCCACTAACATATTCACGTAGTCAATTGCTTAGAGTTTCTGACATGCCAGTGAGTTGCTGAAAGACATTTTACATTGTCCTTCATGGGACCATTGACACAATCGGGCACAGAACACAGAGGCTACAAAAACAAGATTTAGGTCCTGAAACTAATGTAGCAGCTTTGGAGTACCATGTTCTAACCCAGAGTTTATTAGATAACAAGTGTAAAAAGACAAAGGTAACCTAAACACCCCAAACCCCCGACCCACTGACTGCATCCACTACAAGTCACGCCCATTTCACTTTGTATGCAGTACAAATAAATGTCACCACTTTTTACACATGTCAACATACCCAAAGGGTTGAAAAGCACAATACCACCATTTTCTATACTTGTCAAGATACAAAAAGGCTGAAATGCTCTATTAACCTACAGAGCCCGCTATAAATGTGAGCAAACTCAACACTCTTAAACTTTCATTCAAATATTTAAATGTTAGTCACTTCTCACACGTTCATTGTGAACAGGGAGAGGATAAAAATCACATTACTAATTTGACCTTAGTTAAAGCAACCACTATTGTAAGCATCTGCTAATGAAACATATGAATGACTTCTTAAAACCCACATTAGCACAGCTGAGCTGAGGGGAGGTGTGGAGTCTTGGCTGGTATAATCAGTACACGCAGCAGGCCCAAGGTGGACAAAGCAAGGTAGAGGTCTGTCCAGCACAAATGCTGAGCTGCTGAGGTTAGGGGCCAGGAGACAATCTACCTGGTTAAGAGACTGAAAAACCACACCAAGAACAGTAGGAATAAGGCTCCTGGTGTGAGAAAAAGGAGATATAAACAGGAAAAGGAACAAAATAAGAATGTACTAGAATTGGAGGTACTAATGTAAACTCTTACTTTTCAGCGTCTACATATACATAGGGACATAAAGATAAATAAATCCTTGTGTATGCAGAATGTGTGTGATCTTATTTTTTAATACTTCTTAGATTTCCCTGCTGAGAGACTCAAAAAACAATGATACCTCAGTAGCAATAATCACATCTACCACTCAGACCTTGGTTTCTAAATACCACTCACTATCTACCAAAAGAAGCTATGGCCCTTTGTAGAAATGGTTGTTTCTAGGAATAGGGCAAGAAAGCAGTGGATGAGCTCAGAACATCCTGTTTTGCCAAAAACTAAGGAAATGCACAAAGAATGATACAGGCATTTCAAATGGATTCAGGAGGCAGCTTGAAAGTGCTCCTGCTGACCAAATGTAGGACATTTTGAGTATCAAAATATATATTGATAGTAATGAAAAACAAAAACCCATATATATTATATAAATAAAACTATGATTATTTTAAAAATTATTGAGTTAGAAAATAATCACTGTAACTGAAGGCAGACGGTAAAGTTTAATGAGGAATAGGCTATTTTAAAAATCTCAAAATAGCCCAAGTTAAAAACTTATTATTCACTTATAAACTCATGGATATAAAATATTTATTAATTAACTCAACAGTGGAGAAACCTGGCACACACTCTCTTGACAAAGTAGTAGAAGTTCTCATCACTAGTATTGGACAAATCAACACCTTCTGATTTGATGCACTGTGAACACACATAACATCTGAGATATTGTTGCCTAAAACACAGAACCTGGACCTCACTGCCTCACCATGAGGCAACATCAACAAAGTAAGTAGTACTCTTCAAAAACGCTGTCATTTCAGAAACTATTCCTGATTAAAGAAGATTAAAGAGACGTGACAGGAACGTGAAACTCTCCATTGGCTACTAAAGCAGAAAGAAAAGGATTTCATTTTTTCTTTTCTAGGAAATTTGCACTGAGATGTTTAAAAGTGTAGGACAATAAGTCTACAGCTTACTCTTAGATGGTCAAGAAAAAAATGTAGGTCAAAACTGGACACTTGTGAAGAACAAAGAAGGAGAATGGTAAGATAAGGATCAAGCAAAACGTTAAAATACAGAGACTCTGGGTTCAGGATATATGGGAATTTTTTTTTGTATTAGTTTTACATTTTTCCTGTAATTTCAAAGTTATTTTAAAATGCTAAAGGTAACCAAAAATATATAAGCAACAAAGAAAAACAAAAAAAAACTTTTTATTTGGCATTTTCTTGAAACTCTTAAGCATGTGCAAAACACATGTATAGTACAAGGTCCGTGAATTACCTATAAAATATTTTTCCTGGCTTTTTTTTATATGAATAGGAAAATAAAGATAAATTAGCAAGATAAAAGGCTTTGAGCCAGGCATGGTGGCTCACGCCTGTAATCCCA
>RJWT010012216.1:0-22635 GCA_004365215.1 Cuniculus paca
CTATGCCATTTGCCTCTTGAAAAGTCCCTGACTGGTATCGTAATTGCTGCTTGGATCGTTGTAGGAAAAAAGCCTTCCAAGTGGGATTCTGGGTCAGTTTATCATGCACTTGAGAAGTTCACGGACATCCTCCTGTTATGAGGAAGCGGGTCTCTAGTAATCCGCAGCGCGTGTTAGCAGCACAGTTATCACAGATGAGCACAGGATGAACTGCATGTGGAAGGCAAGTTGCAGAGAGAAAAATATCTGGGGCACATAGTTGCTATAACAACAATAATACCTATAAAACGTATGTAGTTGCGTATAAGGCTTGTGGAGTCATTTGGCTTCTGATTTCTCTAGACAACACATCTATGGAAAAGAATTAGAGTTAGTGGTCATCCAACTCAAAACACAAGCAGAAAACTAGAAAGATTCAATGGCAAAGCTTAAAGACTTCTTTAGCTCATGCCGTAAAGGAAAAGACATTTTGGAGGAGCAAATCTGACATTAGGAAATGTAGAGCTGCAAAACTTTCTAAGTGCTCTGCCCTGCCCTCTCTCTTCACCAAGACAAGAGTATGGGCCAGTGATGGAGTGGAAACCTGGGAAGTCAGAAATGAGATTGAAGGTTTTGAGCCCCAAAAATCTTCCTGAATCTTCCTTAAAAGTGGTATCAGTCCCATCTGAGGAATTCAGTCTTTTCCTGTAAAAGAAAAAAAGTTTTTCTCATTGACTATATATGGGATAATTGCTTCAAAAATGAACATTTATTCTCATCAGCACCCAGCTTCTAAACCTTTTCTTGCCTCAACGTTCAAGGTAAGAGATTGATACTAATGGACCCAGGTAAAGAAATGCAGTATCTGCTATAGGATCCAGAAGAGCACATAAGAGAGTGACTTGAAGGGTATGACACCTAGGAAACTAACCACAAAGTTTGGTTGGACTGCATGTGTTTCCATGGGTACACTTATCCAGGAATTAGAATGTCATGAATTGGCTTGGAACCAGGCATTGATGTTAAGAGTCTACTGGATTGGTGACCTGAAGCCTAGATTCAATGATAAGCAGCCAAAATTTCCCTGTTTTACTATAGAAAAAGAAACGTAAAAGCTCAGTGAGATGGAGAAATTGAAATGAATTGTGAGCAATTTACACAGCCACTCTAACTGTATCCTCTAGAAGAACCTGGAGACTCTCCCTTCACCAAGATATTTGGAAACCAAGTCACTCATTGAGGGGTGGGGCATTGATGGAGAAGAAGATAAACGGCATCTTTAAAATTCTATAAGCCAGTAATGATGGGAAAGATGCTGTGGTGGAACCACATTCCCTGGCTTCAGTGGAAAAATGGACCTCAGAGTAGTAGAGATCAAGCAACAACCTTCCCCACCACACACAACTGGGCACAGTGACCACAGTATGCCACTAGAACCACAATCAACAAAAAAAGTGCTGCCTTTCCACACTGTGACAAACACCTGAGATAATCTTATAATCCCATACAAAAAGGTTTATTTTAGTTCACATTTATGGAGATTTCTATCCATGGTCTGCTGGCCCCACTGTTTTGTGACCTAAAGTACAGTAGCACATCACGACAGCAAGTGCAGTGGGGAGCAGAGCTTGCCTTATGGCCAAGAAGTGAAAGAGAAGAAGAGACTTGGGTCACACAAATGCCCACAAGGTTGCACCCCCAGCGACCTAAAGACCTCCTGCTAGGCACCACCTTTTCAAGGGTCCATTACCTTCCAAAAGCACCATGCTGAGGAACAAGTCTTTACTACCTGGACCTTAAGTCCAAACTACAGCAGAGGGTTAAGATTCACAGAACTCAACACACTTCTCAGTTGAAGAAATATGAATGACAAATAAATACATGAAAAAATATTCAGCATCATTGGTCATCAGAGAAATGCGAATTAAAACAACCCTGAGATTCCATCTAACTCCAGAAACAATGGCCAGGATCAAGAAAACAACCAATGACAAATGCTGGAGAGGCTGTGGTGAAAAAGGAACACTTCTCCACTGTTGGTGGGAGTGTAGACTGGTGCAGCCACTGTGGAAATCAGTCTGGAGGTTCCTCAAAAAACTAGGATTGGAAGTCCCATTTGACCCAGCTATTCTGCTTCTGGGCATATTCCCAGAAGAAGTGAAATCATCATACCACAGTGATATAGGTGCACCCATGTTTATAGTAGCACAATTTGTAATAGCCAAATCTTGGAAACAACCCAAATGCCCAATAATTGAGGAATGGATAAAAAAGATGTGGTACTTTTATACAATGGAGTGCTATTCAGCTATAAAGGATCACATTGAGGCTTTTATAGGTAAATGGATGTGACTTGAGACCATACTCCTAAGTGAAATAAATCAAACTCACATGTGTAAACACCATATCATCTCCCTAGTGTAAGAAACTGAAAGACTCAGTAAGATACAAAATCCCCAATAAATATGAGGAAAGGGTAAGAAACTTCTAAAAGATAAAACAACTCAGGGAAAAAGAGAAAAGAAGGAAGGGAAAAGAAAAGATATAAAATAGATAAGATGATTGTACTACTAATTTTATTAGTTCTTAGAAAAAAAGCAGTTAACATTCATAGGACCAGACCAATTCTGTATACCTATACCTGGTAAACTGAGCAACTCTTGAAGACAACTATACGAAGTAACAACCTTTGGTATCTTCCCATCCCCTAGCTTAGAAAGCCTATATTGTTATTGTCTTGGGCTCTTTATTACTGTTATTTATCTGTCTTTATTTTTTTTCTTGTGTTTGTTCTGTTATTGCCTTTAGCACAAAAAGGATAGATGTAAAAATATATGCTTATACATGCTTAGAACTACTCCTAAAGAGTTTACAAGAGCAAGTTTTATTAAATATCAAAATATGAACACCCACATTGAAGAAAATGAGACATTATGGTAGCCATAGCTGATTTCATATCTTCAGGTTCTAAAGTCCAATAATGCTTTTATTCTTTGATTTGATTGGTTTAAGTCTGTTTTCTAATACTTGATTGCAATAATGCGAGAAGATATGATCAGCTTTTTTGAAGAAAACAAAGGACATTAATGTAGCCATTGCTGATTTCTTATTGTCTGATTTGAAGGCCTGTAATGCTTTCACTCTTTTGTTTTAGCTGGTTTTATATTATTTTGTTTTGCTTGAGTTTATTGTGTGTGAATGTATGAACAACCATTTCAAAGAAAACAAGAGACACTAGGGTAGCCATTGTTAATTTTCTGTCATTATGTTTTGAAGACCTGTATTGCTTGCACTGTTCTGTTCTGATCTGCTTTGTTGTGTTTTACTGTTTTGTTTTGCTTTTATTCTCTTTAAAATAAATAAATAAATAAATAAATAGAAAGAATCACAGAACTCTAAATTGCCTAACTGATCACACAATCCCTGAGAATGAAATTGGTAGACAGCTACCAAATGGGTGGACAGCATTTATAGATAGAAAAATGCTATGACTCTTGGGGAGACACCTAACTCAAGCTGCTACAGTGAGAAATTTACAGCCTTTTAACTAGTTCCCACACTTAAATAAGTTCACAGACCCAGAACTCCTCAGCTGAGCAAGAACTTGGAGGAAGAGTCCTACACTACAATCACACGTGTTTGTCATAAATCATATTTCATGGCCATAGAAGAGATACCTGGACAAGCAGGAAGGTTAAACACCACATCCCTCAAGCTACTAGACGGTAGCTCTAAAGAGACCCTCTCTCCAGAGATTAAAATATCATAGTGGCCCACCCAGCCAGCAAGAGGGCTTTAAGAGGCCAGAGGATAAATTGTCTTGGCCCTACCAGATAACTCAATGGGACCAAATCCATCCTTTCTGCAGTTGTCCCCAGATTGCATAAAGCATAATGGAAACATATGTAATGGGCATAAAATCCCTTCTTTATTTCCCTGGTCTGTGATTTGAGGACTACCAGGGTAGAAAAAGAACTCTGGACCTGCCTCAACCCTTTCCAAAATAGTAAGCCAGACATGGTATTAATCTGTTGGGTAAATGCAGCAATTATTGTCAACATCAAGTATTTGACAAATGCAATGATAGTAATTATTTTTCCTTTTTAAAATTATGATTTAAAAAAACATTGTAACATAAAACTTACCATCTCATCCACTTTTAGGTTCACATTTTAGTAGTATTACACACATTCACATTGTGTAATGGGTCTCCAGAATAGGTTCATCTCGCAAAACTAAAACTACACCCACTGAACAACTCCCTATTCCTTTCTCTTCCCAAGCCCTGGAAATCACCTTTCTACTTGCCTGTTACTATATGTTTGACTATTTTAGATCATAATTTTTTTTGGCTAATTTCCTAATAAAGTCCTAATTTCTTTATTGAACAAAAAGATTAGTTGAGTAACAGAATTTAGTTAGAATTTGAAAACATTGTTCTGTTTTCACTCTTTTTATTAGTCACTCTAACATAAAAAGGATACTGGTATCTTATTTAAAATCATCTTTTTAAAATCAACTTGAGGGACAAAAGTGAGTGAGTGCATGAAGAGAATCACTAAGTACCCACAGTCCAGGTGACACAAAT
Organism: Cuniculus paca; assembly: GCA_004365215.1. NCBI lineage: Eukaryota > Metazoa > Chordata > Mammalia > Rodentia > Cuniculidae > Cuniculus > Cuniculus paca. Next base: position 4,568 of record RJWT010012216.1, read on the forward strand.
ATTTGTGAAGGAAGTTCCAGGATGAGTGAAGGTTGGAAACACTGGCTGTGTATGTATGAAAATACTTTAAAATCTTTCAGAGGCCAGCGTGACTTGAAGACAGGGGTCTTTCTGTGGTGTCCCCGTGCTACACCATCAATGGCAGATTTGGATAGCTGATGGAGGAGGTTCTCAGTGTGTTTCCATGTAAGGGTATCAGGACATACCTGTATCCACGTGGGGTTAAAGATTTTCCTCCTGCAGGCTGAGCAAAGTGCCATGAAGATGAACCCAGGAACTGAATGTCTAGAATAGTGTGTATCTTTCCTCATACCTTGTGAGACTTATGGGAATAATGCCCCAAACTGCATCTCCCTAAGGATAAACCCAGGCAACTTTCTGAAGCAGCCACACACTGAGTCCCAGAAAACCCTGAGCCCAGTTATCTAGAATTCTCTGCACCTGTGCATGAACAAAGAGTTTTTGTTGTTCTTTTTGGTGTGCTTTTGTTTTTCTTTTTTCAGAGATTGCATTGCTCCAGGGTTGAGTTAATTCTTTACACAACATCATTAAATGTATGTGTTTTCTCAGTGCAAAAGTCAGAAAGAGCACAAAGATGATTGTAGACATCACAAATAGTAACAGATGGTGATGCCATTCACTGCTGCAATTTGAATATGTTATCCTCACCGAGCAAATGCACACAGCCCCTGGCAATTAGTGAGTACTTACCAATTTTTTCATTCTTATTAGTAAATATAATCAGAGGTAATTGCCCTCATGTAGTAGAAAGAACAGTATGCCCTTACTGGCTTTCCTCAGGGCAATATGTAGAGATAGCAAAATTCAATACACAGACTAGAAATAAAGACAAAGAAATAAAACTTGGGAGACAAAATTCAATAAGAAAAGTAAGGGATCAAATCAAGAAATCTAAGTCAGAAAATTAGGAACTCTTTTTAAAAATTAAGGAATAAATTATCTTTAAAACATCTTTTAATATTCCAGGAAAAATAACACATATGGTATTTCTCTGGATCTGTCTTTTTTTGCAGCACCGGGGATTGAATTCATGACCTCATGCTTGCCAGGCAGGTGCTTAGGCCACTGAGCTAGATCCCTGGCCCCTCACATATGGTATTTCTCAACTGAAAATACCAGTGCATGGAAAAACACTCTAAAGCACAGCAACAAGAAATTTCAAAAACCTAAAGATAAAGAGAGTATCATCAAAGCTTTCAGAAAAACAAAACAGTTCAATGCCAAGGATCAGTAATACGGATGGTCTGAGGCTTCTCTGCAACACTGGATATTAGAAGGTAATGGAAAATTGCCCTGAAAATTCACTGAATATTAGAAGGTAATGGAAAATTACCCACAAAATTCTAAAGAAAAGATATTTCTAACAGAGAATACAATCCTAAAATTCATTTGGAACCAAAAGAGACTTAGAAAAACAAAAGCAATTCTGAGCAACAAAGGTAAGACAAGGGGCATCACAAGGTCCAATTTAAAATTATACTACAAAACTACCATGATAAAAACAGTATGATACTGGCAAAAAAAAAACAGACTTGAGGATCAATGGAACACAATAGAAGATGCAGAAACAACTCCAAACACACTCAGCCACCTTATCTTTGACAAATGGGTCAAACACATTCACGAGAAGAAAGATAGCCTGTTTAACAAATAGTGCTGGGAAAACTGGCTTTCCACATGCTGAAGATTAAAAACTAGGCCCATATCTCTCACCATGCACTAAACTAAAATTGAAATGGGTCAGAGATTTGAATATTAAACAGAAGCACTAAATCTGCTGAAAGATAGAACTCCTGAAGACATTGGTATAGGTAAACACTTTATGAACAAAACTCCAACTTCACAGGAAATATTACAAAAAATCAACAATTGGAATCTCATATTAAAAAGCTGCATGGCAAAAGAAATCACTAACAGAGTGAAGAGACAACCCACAGAATGGGGAAAAAAACGTTTACTAGCTATTGCTCATACAAAGCACTAAAATCTAGAACATATAAAGAACTCAAAAAATCAGATTCCCCCAAATTTAAAGTCAATCCAAAAATGGGCATCTGAAATGAATAAACACTTCTCAGATGAAGATGTACAAACAGCAATAAATATATGTAAAAATGCTCAACATCACTGGTCATTTGAAAAATGCAAACTGAAATAACACTGAGATTCTGCCTCAATCCAGAAAGAATGACTATCATCAAGAAATCAACCAATAATAAATGCTGGCAAGGGTATGGGGAAAAATGAACCCTCTTCCATTGCTGGTGGAAGTATAAGTCGGTACAACCACTATGGAAATCAGTATGGAGATTCATCAAAAAACTAAAACTAGACGTTCCATTTGACCCAGTTCTTCCCCTTCCAGGTATCTTCACAAAAGAGTTGAAAGCATCAGACCACAGTGACACACACATATCCATGTTAATAGCAGCACAATCTGTAATAGCTAAATCTTGGAAACAGCACAGGTGCCTATCAACAGATGAATGCATAAAGAAAATGTGACTTTTTTTTTTTTGTGCCAGGGATCAAACTCATGACCTCACACTTTCCAGGCAGGTGCTTATGCCTCTGAGCTAAATCCCCAGCCCCGAAAATGTGATTTTTATAGACAATGGTGGTGTATATAAAATACAATGGTCGGGGTATAAAAGTATTAAATCTTTATCTTCCAGAATGGAAACTGGACTGGAAGTAATCAAGAAATAGTAATATAACGCTATTTAGAAATATTGAGGCAAGTAGCAAAAAAAAAGGGGTTAAAGCAATCATAAATAGAAGTTAAGGTGAAAGGAGGTAGCTCCTTACCAAACATTTAAATTTGTATGCTGTTTTATTATTATTAATTTGATTATAATAAAGCACCAAATAAAGAGTAACTTCTTTGAGAATTATTAAAAAATCTACTCACTGATATTTTATGTCACAGTTCTAACGGAATTGAATAGTCAATGATGTTTTGAAACACTAACACTTTGATTCCTGAAGATCTCTTATTTAAATAGGCAATATGTTTTAACTTTTGTGATTTTTGTTTCAGATGGTCAAACACTCATGGCTTTTGTCTTTGTTTTGTTTTATTTTGTTGGCTTGGTTTGGTTTTGTTTGGGTTGTTTTTTTAACCCTAGTGGAGTCTGAGCCCAGAGTCTTGTGCATGGTAGACAAGCATTCTAACACAGAGCTGTACCCCAGCCCATGTATTTTTAAAAATGGAAAGAAAAGGAAAAATTAAATTCCTCTGGTGAGCTGTGTGACATTAATTCTCAGCTATTCAAGGTTTTGGTAAAGGTCATTCAATACTCAGTACCCCCTCAAAAATTATATAACTACATGTCTATATATTTATATATCTATGTATCTATATATCTATATCTACGGTGTATGTGAGTCTATTTGGTTATGAAGTCATACAATCATTTTCTCTTGAATGATCCACCAAAACTAGTATTACTTCAATTCAGATATCTTCTCCCCTGGAAAGCCTAAGGATATGACCAAGTTATATTATACAGAAACCTAGAATGCATTTTCCTAGTTGTTTTTGTGATGGAGAATCTGCTGAATATTTTTATTTAATAAAAATTTTAAAATAACATAAAATAAATGTTGTTCGTCAACCATTAAAAAATTTACATTTTTCTCAGTGTAGCATTTGGCCAAGCCAAAACTGCCCAATAAAGTATACATTCTTTCTCAAATTAAAAATTAGAAACATCATCCATATGGAATTGGTGAGAGAATAGTCTCCCAATGCTGTCATCCAATGCAGATCAAAAGAGTTCAATTTGATTTTATGGGTAACTGCTTGAAAATAGAAAGACCATTCTTTCCTGACAATTAGAGAACCAGGTGCCAGCTCCACATCACTTACAATTCTCATAGACTGGCTTACATTGAACTGGTCTGTAGTATTCGGTCAGGAGCTTGCTTTGAAGGCTGTAATAGGCAGCTATACAAAATCTTTTATAAAACTCCACTAACAAGCTCTTTATCAGTACTGATTTATTATAAACCATCAATTCTGAAATATTTTTCTAGAAAAATATAAATGACTTGCTTTAGTATTCAGTTTGAATATTTTCTCAATGCTTTGCATGCTAGAATACATTCTTTGGCAGTGAGAGCTGGCCCAACCCACTGTACCCTCTACCTCCAGCCAGTGAGCTCTAACACAACACACTGCACCCTTCCACCAGCCAGAGCTCTGCCCAAAACATGTGTTCTGTGCTGTGTGTTATTATTCTGCTATAGTGTCTCTTTCTTCTATTGATTTAGTCTTCTGGTGAACAGCTTTTACCTGTGATGAAAACTGTATAAGTGTTCAACATGTCTCAAAGAAATAAGGAAAGAAAATTATGGTGAATGTTAAAAGAGCAAATTCCATTGCACCCTGACATGCTTTCAAAGAAAGAGACAAGAAAATTTGAGGAACAATTGCTACATAATCAGTTATTGGAAATCCTTTCACATTTGAAGAGAATCACAATCATCACCATAGGACCGATCAAAAACCATAGGTAGGAAATCAAAACTTGTCATGACTTCCAGATGTGAAGAGAACAAATGTGCTTTTACCAGTGAATGACACAGGCAATATGCATCTCCACAGAAACCATGTTATAAAAATCCCATTTGATGCTGACTGGATTAGTGCTACCAACTCAAAAACAGTTTCTCTCCACTTCTCAAAAGATGTATACATGTGTATTCATCATTTTTCCATTTCTGAGACAAAATATCTGATACGACTTAAAGAAGGAGAGATTTATTCTGGTTCATGGTTTTAGAGATTTCAATACATGGTTAGCTGGTTCCAAGGCAAAGATAGCATACGAAAAGGACACAGTAAAAGAAAGCAGCTGAGCAGCAGTGCAGGTTCTAAAGAACCAGAAAAGGAGGAGTCAGGGACCAGATATAGTCCCCAAGGCCACACACACACTCCATCGCACTTTCTCCTAATAGCCCATTCAGTTATCAACCCACCGCTGAAGTTAATCATCTTTGATCTGACTGTGGAGTGAAACCTCCGAAACTATGAGCAAAAATAAACTTCTCCTTTAAGTTGTGGGTGTTAGCAGGAAAGCCTTAGTGAACTGAGAAAAAAGGGTCCCATTCAGCACCCTCCAGCATCTTGTTACACATTCATGTGTGGTCATACTACATTAATATTTATCTTCCCTATTATACTCAAAGCCCATGGCATCAAGACTCAAGTATGTATGTTTTTCTTAAGGTTGAATTCTAGCTTCTTAGCAGAATACCTAACCAAAACAGACACATTTTTAAAATACTCAATAAGTATTTATTGAATGAATGAATAAAACTTATATGTGGTCTCATGACCACAGCTGATTGGGTCACCATAGACCATATAACCTAAGAAAAACCAATTCATCGGTTTGTCGGTAACCAATCAGATTACGTTCTGAGAGAACGGGAACTAAAAGATACAAGGCTCAAGGCATACCTTCACTGAGTTCTTGATCTAGAAGGCCACGTGAAGCTGGGATTGGACATCTCTGGATTGGCTAAAGTAAAAAGTGCTGATGTGAAATCAGAGAGATTAATGAAGTGGATATAAATAAAAAAAAGAAACAGATTTATGTAGCCTCGGAGATAAAGAATAATCTCTTTTCCTTACTGTTTAGTTCCTGGTTTCAGTGCCCATGTAGCCCATCCTCATTCTTTAAGGGAACTCAGAATCCTCCCAATGATTTTCCTTTTTACAGAAGCTCATTTGATGCAATTATATTCCTTGCAATTAACAATCCATCAGACTGACAAATGGCTTTCCACATCAGTGAATTCTCTAGGTTACTAAAGTTGTTATTACTTGAGCTGTTTGTGGTAATCTAATATCTCATAAGTGCATTACACAGATTTATTCTTTCTCAGAGTTTGTAGAAGATAATTTAACTTTTTCTTAATGCCTCAGAGTCACCTATTACATTAAATAGTCTTTCAATCTACCTTTGCTATCAATTCTCACTAGCAGAGCATCTTTTCTTTCAAAATAGCCCCATTTTAGTTTCTAGGTAACTTAATTTTGAGGAATGGAGACAGGAGGGGAATGGTACAACCTTAAAGTAACAGCTTGAGAGAGAAAAAGCAGACAACTGCAACTTTGGGGAATAAGAGGAGAAAGTAAATCAAGCTGTCTAGCAAGCAAGACTGCATCTTTGAATTAAGAAGCTGAGAAGCTTGGCTAACTGGATGAGACCTGTGCAAGCAAATATGGTGACAACTCTAACCAAGAACTGATCTTACACTTACTTCCTTAGACCTTAATGCAATGCGCTTTCCTAACAAAGTCTCCTATAGAGAGGAACAACACATTCTTAAGCACACCTGGACCACTTGCAAACTCACACTTGCACAGTAACTAAACTCTGCCCTGTCTGTAGACTCTGGAGAACCTTTTAGAGAGGACTGCCCAGACTACAACCCAAAACCCACTTATTTAGCAAAAAGTGGGCTGGGGATTTAGCTCAGCAGCACAAGCACCTTCCCGGCAAGCGCAAGGTTGTGAGTTTGATCCCCGAAACCAAAAAAAAAGTGCCAACACTACAATTAAACCTGAATACTGACCTGTTTTAGTATTTTAAAAAATACAGCTCACACAGTAACATCTTAGTTGCCTTAAAAGAAAAACAAATAACACATGTTCTGTAGGTTCACCACTGCTGCTCTGAGCTCTTTTGAGATAAAACTCATGAATAACTAATGACATTGCTTTGGGACTGCAGAGAAGTGGAATGGATCCTCAGGTAGGTGCTTGGCTGTCCGTGGAGGAGCCAGCTCTCTGTCTATCCAACAGCCAGTTCCTCTGTCGCCTTCTTGGGGCTGCCTATAGAACAGTCAGTTTTGCTTCTTTTCCATTAAAAACTGCTGCCTATAAATTCTTACTGTTGCTTTAGTTTTCATTTATATTATCACTAAGGTAAGTGCCATGCCTAACCTGAGAGAGACTCAGCGAACATGCCACCCTCCATTAACAACAGGAAACCACAAAAGGCCTTGCTGCACTCAGCAAACAGAACAGACAGCCATAAAGAAATTTAAGGACAGGACTTATAAACTCCCTGGTGCTGGGAAGTCCAATATTATCTATACACCTGCGCTGACCCTCCTGGGGAACTTTGACCCCAAACATTCTACCCAGATTCCTTGGAATTATAAATCCATCCCCAAACCCTATAAAAACGTAAGTTCTCCTCCAGCCAGCTGCTGAAATCTCAGCCTGTCTCCACCCAGACAAAATAAATCCAAGATTTTGCTCATATAACACCTGTGTCCAGGTAGTTTCTTGTGCACCATTGATAATAGTAAGAACTAGAACTATCCAGCAACAGAATCGGTTCTATAAGTTGATTCTATATGGGTGGAGGCTCCATGGGGCCTCTCTGAGAAAGGCCCACTCCCAAATGGATGGTAGCTCTCAGAGAAATGGGGCTACATCTTGGAGCCTAAATCCTTCACTGTTGAACCCTTAGCCCTGACTCTGCAGCTTTCAACTAAGCTGTCACCCCTCTAAAACACTGATTACTTGCTTCCAGTCTCTGTTCCACTAGGGACTTGTTCCCCACACTCTCTTTTGCTTTGACCATTAAGTGTTCATACACTATTAAAGTTTGCTTCAGTATTAACCATTCTCCCTTTAATGAAGTAGCTCTTCTATTCCCGAGGGGCCACTGAGTTGACTACAGAGAGCAAGGCCAACTCCTACTGTCTTCACTTCAGAGTGTAAGCTTGATGCCAGTGGATCTGCTGCTAGATTGCTTGGGCAAGAGGTTAAATCCTTCTACAGCCAGCATACAACTAAATCCACTAGGCCTTTTTGCTTTTATTGCCATACTAGAGGTGCAAAGTCCAAACATAACCTGGAGCTTCTAGAAGCAACATCAAGCCAACCTCATTGGAAATAGGCCAGATTCATCATACAAGGCTCCTATTTTCTAATGAGTAGTTTCAGAAAAATAAGCCCTAGTATAGTTCTGCACCACTAGGCATAATGATCTAAAACTCAGGCCAGAGATCTTACCTCCAGAATAACTCTAAAGTCTATTTTCCTTGACAAACTTCAGCCCCAGTCATCAGAATCAAAGGCTCTAGGACCCACAGAAACTAGGAAGACTCTAGTGGCCCATGTTGGGATCCTTTGGGACCACATTTACCCCATGCTCACTTTGCATAAGATCCATGACAATGAGAAAACAAGGCTGGTCTACCAGAGCCCTGGATCACCCACCATAACCATCCTATACCCATAACTATTCTAGCAATGTCTATGCACAGCTCCATGTTTCTAAGTCAGCGGGATTTTCTGCTATATACACCACAAAGGACAAAGTCAGAAACTAACATCATGGCACAATATGACCATATCAAGTGAAAGAAAATTTAGAGTTACTAATTAAAACTTAGCTGGAATCCATACATACTCATGGTAAAGCTCCTCCCAATAATACCCCAGGCTACGGACAAACACTTTAGCATATTATCCTTTGGGAGACATTTAAGAGCTAAACTATAGCACAGCAGCAATCTGGAAAGAGGTCACGAAAAGTTTCACAAAAGGGGCAAGGAGGACAAAGAGGAAGGAAAAAAAAAAGGAAAACATGATAGAAACTGGGAAGGTTGCTTACACAGTATCCTACTTAAACACAGGAGACAGAGCAGAAGACCCACCAAGATTCTTCCATTCTCGTAAGTCTGAGCAAATTGGCTTTGCAAGTAATTTTGTCAAAAACCATATAGCCTTTCTTCCTGCCTACTAAGGTTAGTTTTATATTTGAGGAACAAAATATTCTATCTACAAGTATCTTCCTGATGGAGAACACAGCAAAGCTTTGTAACTCTTCCTTCCTATCATTTTTAGGAGAAAGGCACAAATCATGCATTAAAACTGTATCCTCTCCACTTAGAAAATAGGTAGAAGACAAAGCCAGGAAGCATGTCACCCACAATAACTGAGCAGTGAGAGATGAAATCACTTCCAATTTCCACTGAAAGTAAGACCATGAAAAGGAATCATTTGCTTTTGAAGTAAATTTCTTTTTATAACAGTGTTAAGCACAAAACAAAATACTGATCTGTTCAGAAAATGACTTTGAAAGTTTATATACCAGAATATTTCATTTTTTCAACATATTTCCCCTCCAAAAAAACCTGTTCACCATTTGTGGAAGAAAAAAGGCTATTTTCAAAAGATGTATAATCTGACAAATATATCTGTAGATTTTTAAAATATTGAAGTAGAAAATTCATCCATTTATCACACCAAATAATCATTTAAGAATGCTAAGCATACATTCATTTCAAAAGTGTGCATCTTTGAGATTTGAAGTTTTCTTTTTTTTTAATTAGATTTTATTGGTACATTTTAGATATACATAATGATCACATTGAGATTTGAATTTTTCTTTTCACAGGTCCTTTCGCAAAACATCCAGGCTCTCCTGGCCCTCTGCTGGCTGAAACAGGTAAGTCTTTATAGGTTTTCAAGACTTGCTTTTTCAACCTATAATAGCATTAACTCCCATATTAATTTTTGTTCTGTTCTGTTTAGTTTTGTTGAGACAGAGTCTCACTATGTAGTTCAGACTGGCCTTGGACTCACTATGTATCTAGGGCTGGTTTCAAATTTATAACGATTCTCCTGCCTCAGTGTCTTGGTTACTTTTTCTCGTTGCTGGGACAAAACACCTGACACCCAAAGTGAAGCAAGGAAAGGTTTACTTAGCTTACAGTTCTGGAGATTTCAGTCCATAATCAGCTGGCTCCGAAGCAGAGTGGCATGGCACTGGCGCAACACTTCAAGGCAGCAGCCAGAGCAAAAGAGCAAACAAGCCTCTTTCCTACCCTTAAATTGTACACAGGCCACCCTCCCCCCCCAAAACCTTCAGGGTGGGTGTAGCACTCACAAAATGTCCTTGCCCTCCTTTGCACAGGATGAGGATATTTACAAGGTAAGAACCCTGGCTCCCTGCTGAGTCTCTCAGTTAAACTTCTGAACTGCTCAAGTTGACGCAATGTATTAACTGTGAAACTCAGCCTCCCAAGTCCCTCCCAAGCCACCACACCTAGTTCCCTCATATTAACTTTTAAAATGCCATTCTTACACGGATTTAATAAAAACTCAAGAAATATGAATCCTTCTCATATTCCAATGAGGTAAATTATACAAGAATCATTTAACTCTCATTTAATGCAACAGGATTATTTCTTCATCTTAGTCCTATTGTTTTGAGTTTATTCTGTAACATACTGCAATCTCTGGAGGGTCCTTATAATTATTAAAAGTAACTATGACTTGTCATAGATATTTGACAATCAATGAAATGTTAGCTAATTAACACCGAGTTGTTCATTGAGGCCACTTCTGGAGAGAAGGTTTTTGCTTTGTTTTGCTTTTGTTTTTTTAATTTTTTAATTTTATTTTAAAGATAATAAAACCCAGCAAAACAAAACAGAATAATCCAATCAAAACAAAGCAGTGAAATTGGTACAGAACTTTGAAGCAGGATACTAGGAAAACAATGGCTGTCATAGTATGTCTTGCTATCTTCACAATCGTTGTCCCTTCCATCAAATATAACAAAATCAAACCAAGACAAAACAGAATAAAACCAATCAAAGCAGAGTATTGAATAAAGCAAAACAATCGGAACAAAACAAAACAGTGACAACAATATTGTATTTCAAAAAAAAGACAAAAGAAAATCCCCCATATTTGCAACATTGCATACTGTTATCCTCCCAGTAGACACTCAGACAGCCAGCCCCAGGCCTGCAAAGTCAACCAAACAATACAAGCATTCAGTTGCTTTTTGTGCCTCAGTTCCTATCAACTCAGCCTGTTCTCCAAGCCAGCAAGCAACTTATGGTGGGGTGGGGAGTTGGTGATTCTCAGTCCACGCACCAGTGGGCTCATGGGAGGTGCTGACTTTTCTCTTCCTGGAGTCTGCATGGCTTACCAGAAAGGTCAGCTAGTTGGCTCGTTGGCCAGCTCCTCCTACTCCCAGCATGGCCAATTCGCGGGAGTGTTTTCCTTTATTTGGATGTTAGAAGATCCTCCTTCCTTTTGTCAGGAAGTTCCATCAAGTTTCCATGACCCAAGTGAACCTCTGCTAGTCCTACATGATAGGACTCAAGAAGACTGCACCTCAGATCTCTCTCTTGGTCCAAATATGTCTATGGAAACCGTCCAACATCCCATATCCCACAAACGCTAGGAAAGCGGATTGCATCCAGCACAGCACACAGTTCCTTGTTCTGCCAGTGGAGCAGCTAATCAGTTCTTCTCCCATCTCTGGAGTTCTTATGCCATCTTCAGACCTCAGCCTTTTATGTCTCTGGCTGTGTTGAACATACTTCAAAACTTTCCAATTCACTCCTGCAGAAGCCATCACAGGCTGGGATTAGAAAAGAATACTCTCCACCTTCTCTTCCAAAGAAGACAGTCGTCTGTGCATATGTATCCATCAATGAATGAGTATATAGACAGATGCTAGATGGATAGTGTTGTAGTCAGGGGTTTCAAGGAGAACAATCACCTACAGGACACATAATTTATAATATTTTTGTAATAGTCACCCAAGAATTAGATACAAAGAAGTGCAAGAAATCTGTCCACAACACTAACGACCCAAGGAAATCCAGTCGAGGGCCTGGATCCCACAGCAATGTCCTGCATGAGTCCAGCTGAAGACCTAGAGCCCATGACAATGACTCATGCGAGTCTGCTGTGCAGATCTGTACTAGGAAGGCCCACAGGTTAGCAGTGGAAGCTAGAAAGTCTATGCCAGCAGGATGAAGGATCTGTGCCAGCAGGTTGAGGGTTCTGTACTGGAGCCAAGAAGTGATGCTCAAAATAAGGACCAGGGCTCCCCCGAAAAGTACCACAGCCATCCTCAGCAACAATGAGGTCCCGAGCTCCTCTGATGATGAGAACAGCTGAGTTCATATTGCAAAGCCAGCGTGATAAACTTCTCCTGGAGATTAAACAGCACACATTTTCCCCTTCAGAGCCAGCAAACGATGCTCAAAGTAAGGACCAAAGCTCCCCCAAAGTGAACTGCAGCGATTCTCAGCAACAAGGTCCTGAGCTCCTCCAATGATAATGGCTGAGTTCATATTAGGGGAGCCAGCATGACAAGCACCTTCAGAAGAACCAATGACGAAACAACAACACTTAGGAGAATCCACAATGCCCCCCTCTCTTCCTCTCCACATCTCCTTTTAATGCTGGCAACATTCCTCAGGTGGGCCATTCACGCTCAGCACCATGTTGAATTTATTCAGCCAGTGTTTAAATTGACCACCAGTTACCAATCCACTACAGATAGGTAGGTAGAATAAATGATATTTACATCAATGGGATCATACTGTTTTTAATAAAACATACTGGATTTAATTTCACTTGAATCTAACAGGAGGAAAATAAACTTGATTTGTGAGCATCAAATCAATATTCTTACTTCACAAGATATTATTTCTTAAAAGATAAGAAAAACTGTTGAGGAAAACATGGTTTTCAGTTATTAGTGTTTTATCCCTGCACTTCTTTCAATTTTATCCATAAATGAGTGACCCTGTGCTAGGAAAGAATATGACTTATTATTCTTCTCTCCAAGCCCTTTAGTTTTCTTGGCTGTATACTATATGGCTGTATACTATATATTACTAACTTACATCATTCAGATTTATTCCATTTACTTTGTATAAAGTTTGAATCAAAAAGCAGCACTTCCAGTCTTATGTATTCAGAGATGGGGCTTTTGGAAAGTGATTAAATCATAGGGGTGCTTATCAATGGTTTAATCCACTTATGAATTCATAGCAGAATGTGCTTTTAGAAGATAGAGCCTGGTGGAAGAAAGTAGATCTTTGGAAGTATAACTGGAAAGATACGTTCCTGTCCCTGGCTTCTTCCTATCTTTCTGTCTCTTTACAACTCTCTCTGCTTCCTGGCTACTATGAGATCAGCACTCCTCTGTCAGATCTTTCTGCCAAGATGATTCTGCCTCCCCTCAAGCATAAAAGCCACGGAGCCAATAAACTGTTTTACTGAAACCTCTGAAACCGTGAGCCAAAATAAATTTTTTCTCCTAAGGTTGTTTTTGTCATGTATTTTGTCCCAGTGAGACAATGCTAACTAATATACTTTGTATTCTCTAACTATGATTCTTGGAGGGGTTTAGCAGAAAATCTATGTTGAAATGGGTTCAATGCATGTCCTAGCTATGTTACTACAGCTTCCCTATTTTTTGTTTTTATTCTTCTAGATTAGTTAGAAAATTTTTCATGAAATTATATTTGTTGCATGCTTTTATCTTAGTTAATATACTCCCAATGTCTTCATTGGATATAATATCCTTGGCTCAGGATTTCTTCCCTTAGAATGAAAATTAGTACAATCATTATGAAAAACCTTAATGGTTCCCTCAAAAGACTTGACATAGAAGTACCATTTGATCTAGTAATCCCACTATTGGGTTCAATATTGTGTATATATTGAAAAGAAATTAAATTGATACATTGAAGAGACATTCGCACTCTTGTGTTTATTGAAGTACTATTCACAACCGTTAACAATAATCCATCAATGGATAATTAAAGAAAATGCAGTGTATACACAATAGAATATTAGCCATAAAAAGGAACAAAATTCTCTCAAGTGAAGTAAGCCAGCACAGTGACAATCACCACACATTCTCAGGTATATTTGGAAGCTAAAAAAGTTAGTATCATAGAAACAGAGAGTAAAATAATGGTTACTAGAGTCTGGGAAGGGTTAAAGGGGAGGAAGGGATAGAGAGAGGATGGTTAACAGGAATAGGGGAACGGCTAGACAGGGTAAACAGCTTCTAATGTTCTTTTCTTTTTATTTTAAAGAGAATAGAACAAACAAAATAAAACAGAACAAAAAAAGCAAAAGAAAACAGAAGAGAGTCAAACTTAATATAGTATTTCAAAACAGAACACTGCAAGCTATACAGGTTTTCAAGACATAACAACAGGAGATTAACAATGGTTACCCTAGTGTCTCTTGCTTTCTTCAAAATGGTTGTTCATACATTTACAGACAATAAACTCAAATAAAACAAAGTAGTATAAAACCAGATAAAAGAGAATAGCATTATAGGTCTTTAAGTCGGTTAACAAGAAACCAGCAATGGCTACTGTAGTGTCTCATTTTTCAAAAGAGCTGTTCCTATCTTCTTGCTTATTGCTTTCAAATAGAAGGAAAGGGATTTAAACCAATCAAATCAAAGAATAAAAGCACCATTGGATTTCAGAACCATTTCTCCATATTTATCAGGAATTTTGTATCTTATTGATTCTTTCAGTTTCTTACACTAGGGAGACAATGCGTTGTTTACACGTGTGTTTGGTTTATTTCATTTATGAGTATGCTCTCAAGTCGCATCCATTTACCTATAAAAGCCCTCCATGTGATCATTTTTTATAGCCGAATAATACTCCATTGTATAAAAGTACCACATCTTCTTTAACCATTCCTCAATTGATGGGCATTTGGGTTGTTTCCAAGATTTGGCTATTACAAATTGTGCTGCTATAAACATGGGTGTACATACATCACTGTGGTAAGATGATTTCATTTCTTCTGGGAATATGCCCAGAAGCGGAATAACAGCTTCTAATGTTCTATATCACAATAGGTGGTGTTGTTTCTATCCAGTGTCCCCCAAGACCTTCACATGGTCATAGATAGGGCTTTTGGTGGAGGACTGGGCCATGGAGGCACTATAGCTGATTAGCTAGTAGGAGAGCCTGGGCCTGGTCCCAGGAGGTGGGTTGCTGGGAATGTGGCCCGGAAGGGTGGTTCCTCCCTTCTCTCTCTACCACCTACCTGCCGTGACTCGATCAGCTTTCCCCTGCCCAGGCCCTCCTGCCCTGCCTTTTCCATGTTTAAGCCTGTCACACATGGACTGTTAGTCTAAATAAACTGTCCGCCTTTAAGTTGCAGGGGTTGGGTGTTTTGTCCCATTAACAAGGAAGTGACTAAGACAGCAGGGTAACTATAGTTGACAACAATTAACTGTGTATCTCAAAATAACTACTAGCAGGGATTTAGAATGTTTCAAAGACAAATGATAAATGTTTGCGGTGATGGATATGCCAGCCACCCTCACCTGATCATTATATATTGTTTACAGTAGTAAGATATCTCTGGGCTCCATACATGTTTAGAACAATTAATTGTCTGTTAATTAAAATTCTTTTTAAAAATGTCTTCCCTCAGAGTTTTGTGGATATTGTTCCATTGTCTTCTATGATTAAATACTGTTGGCAGGGGGCAGAAAATACAGTAAGGGCCAGTTCGATTTTCCTCCCATTAGTGATTTTTTACTTTTCCTATTAGAACACTAAGTAGAGATCAAGAAAGAACAGGCATGAAGTTTGACTGAAAATTATTTGATATTTATGGGAAACATAACCTACCCATTCAAAAAGTTGAGTAAACAGCAAGTAGGATAAACCCAAAGAAAGACACAACATAACGAAACTTGTCAAAACTAAAGACAAAATTCTGAAAGCAGCCAGGAAGTAATGCTGCATTACTTATAAGGAAATATCAGTTTGATTGAAGTCACCATTCTGTTTTGTCTTCTGAAACCATGAAGGACAGAAGAAAATGGCGTAACATTCTTCACATGCCTGTGTTTAAAGAAAAAAGAACTCACGTAATCTATGTCCTTCAAGATTGGAGGAGAGCAAGGGGTATAACTCAGTGGTAGAGCACATGCTTAGTATGTGTAAGGCTCTGGGTTTGATCTCGAACACCAATTAATTAAAGGTTTAAAAGTTTGATCTCTAACAGGCATGCACACGCGCGCACACACACACACACACACACATACATGCACGCACACACGTACAAAGAGTGAAGGGGAAAGAAAGACCTTCTCGGATGAACAAAAACAATTTGTTGCAAGTGAATACATCATTAAAAAGTGGCCAAAGAAATTTCTCCATGCAGAATGAAAATGACAAAATAAGAATACTTGAAACTTCCAAAAGAAAGACCATCAAAGCAAATTGTGAAAGGGGGTCAAAATAATAGGCTGTCCTCCTTTTCATGAGTTTCTTAAATTATATTTGATGACTGAGGTAAAAATGATTATAACACCACCTGGTATGACAGTCAATGAATGTAGAACAAATATTTGAGACAATTATATTTTAAAAGTAGGAAAGCTTAATGAAGGTAAGTGTTGTATTCTTCACTTGAATTGGAAAAACGCTGATACCTGTAACATGTGACACCAATAGCAACTACTAAAAAAACTACATAGCTGGGCATGATGGCACTCACCTGTAATCTCAGTACTCAGGACACCGAGGAAGGAGGATCACCATGAGTTCAAGGCCAGCCTAGGCTATATAGTAAGTTCAAGGCCAGTTTGACTACAGAGACCCCATTTCAAAAATCCAAAAGTAGGGCCGGGGATTTAGCTCAGCAGCATAAGCACCTGCCTGGCAAGCATGAGGTCGTGAGTTCAATCCCTGGTAACAACAAAAAAAAAAGCAACAACAAAAAAAGTGAATATATATAATAAAATTTAAAATTATTCAAAAATGCTATTAATAAATCAAGGTAGACTCCTAAAAATTATTCAAATAAACAGATAAAGAAAAGAGAGAAAGAGAAACAAAATAAACAGAAAACAAAAAATAAAATGCAAATTAAGCTTGTATTAAGCTTTAATGTATATAAAAAAACAAGCTACACATTAAAGAAAAAATTGCAAACTATGTATCCAACAAAATACTAGTGTCTAAAAGGTCTCAATACCCAATAACTAAAAAATCCTATTAGAAAATGAGCAAGAGACATGAAGGGAAATTTCACCTGAAGATATGTATACAGATAGCAGATAAATACATAAAAGATGTTCTACATCATTAACATTAAAGAACGTAAAATTTAAAAAATTAAAACCACAGTACCATTGCAGTACAAATCTATCAAAGTCGTTACATAACAATAAGATTATCAAATGCTGGTGAAAATGTGAAAAAACCGGATCCTCATACACTGCAGGTAAGAACATAAAATAGCGTAGCCACTCTGAAAACCAGTTTGGCAGCTTATTATTAAACTAAGAATGCAACTGCTGTTGCATGTATGGGCATTTATTTATCTTAGAAAAATTAAAAATATTTTTAAATGAAAAACCTGTACACAATAGTTCATATCAGCTTGAATTATAATAGTTAAAATCTAGAAGAAACTCACATGTTCTTCAGCAGGTAAATAGTTGAACTATGTCACAACTATACTCCTAGCAGCCAGAACAATGAAAAAGAGCAAGCTATCAATACATGCAATAATTTTATTGACTTTCTAGGGATTAATACTGAGTCAAAAAGCCAATCTCCAAAAATGACAGACTCCATGATTCCATTTTATAATTCTTGAAATGACAAATTTGTAGAAATAGAGAATAGATTAGTGGCTCCCAGAAATTAGGGCTAAGGAAGACAAGATGGGAGAGGAGGAGGTGGATGTCACCTTAAAAATAAATAAATAAATAAATAACAAAGTTCTTTGTGGTGAGACTGTTTGTATCTTGACTCTATCAATAACATCAATATCTTGGGTATTGTATTTGTAAAATCTTATCATTAGGGAAACTAAGAATCTACAGCTACCTTAAAAGTTTAAAATTGGAGGAGCTAAAGATGGCGGAACAGTAAGCAGCAGAGTAAACAGTCTCTCTGAGAGAAACAGTTCAGATGCTGGAATATCACATCATGGAGAGGACAAGAAGGAAGGAAGTGGGTCCCCTGAACCAAGGAAGAATCTAAAATATGAATTGAAGCCCACAAAGAGAATAAAAAGAATTTAAACGAAGAAGAAGGTGGTGGCTGGCAGTGCCTCAGCCTGGAGCTGGATCCACCCTGCCAGAAGACCTGCTGAGCCTGGAGACATGCGGTCCCAGTTGCGATCATGGTTGCGGTCATGGTTGCAGCTGCAGTCGACCCTGGAGGTCTCTGTGGAGAGGCGCGGGAGTGAA
>RJWT010012217.1:0-22636 GCA_004365215.1 Cuniculus paca
TATCTCCAAGTTGCCCAGGCAGGGCTCAAACTCATAATCCTCCTGCCTCAGCCTTCCACAGTAGTGGGATTACAGGCATGGAGCATCATGCCTGTCTAACTTTTTTAACATGTAAAGTTATTTTTCTTTTAGATACTAGCCCTGGTAAAATCTCCAACCTATATATCACAATTTATCATCTCCTATGATTTGCTTCTGCCTCAGAGAAATTCCTGGAACTGAGCGAGCTTCTGCATACCCTGGCCTTGGCCCATGGCCAGCACTGCTGCCTTGACCAGCAGAGCTCATCCTCCATTCAGCTCTTGACTGACTCCTTTTTACCCTTCTAAGTTTTTCTCATGATTGAGTTCCATGCTAGCTTCTTGTCCTTCATAGGTGTTACCAGAAAGTATAAGCAACCTGCAGTTGTCTGATGTCTGTTTCCCTGAGTAGATCATAAATTCCACAAGGCCATTGTGCCATGGTACACCCAGTGCCTGGCACACAGCAGAGGTTCAGATAACTGTTGGATGAGAACATGACTGAACTAATGAATGAAAGCACTGTCCTAACCCACAGAAGAAATGATTGGTGAGAACTACAGTCCTGGAACATGCTAGTGGTGGAGAGAAATTTTTCAACAGGTAACTCTTCTCTCCCATCTCTAGATTGCAGTGCTCATTTTTCCTCTTAAAAGACAGGTATAAGCAGCAGAAAACATTGTCATTCCAAAGCATTGTCATCCCATGTACCTGCTTGACTTATAACTGTTTGTTAATGCCATAGCTTTGACACACTATGAAACCTTTCTTTACATAAATTTAAACATTTTGCTTTGCATCTAAGTAAACAGGTTGGTGACAGCAGTCCTTAGAATGTGGAGCACAATAGTATAAACATTAGGTTGACATATTAAAATTGAGACTTATTTCCATCTTATATTGAACTTTTGGCAGAACAAGGTTTAGAATCCAACTTTTGCCAGTGTCATAGTCCATTTTGTAATGCTGTAGTAAAATACTATAGACCAGGTACTTTATAAAGCAGAGAGGTTTACTTGGCTCATAGTTCTGGAGGATGGAAAATCCAAGACCATTGCATGAGCATCTGATCAACATCTGGAGAGGGACCCATGCTGCACCATAACACAGCAGAGGACATCACATGACAAGTCAGAGCAAGCTTGCCAGAGAGAGCTCACTTTCATAACGAACTACTCCCAAGATAATCCATTCATCTATTATCCATGAATGGGTTCATCCATTCACAAAGACAGAACCCTCATGCTTCTACCTCCCAACACTGCTCCAAATCAAATTTCAAAAAATTTTGGAGGGAACGAACCATAGCAAAGGTTAAGTCATTTTGCCTCTCTGGGCCTCAGTTTCCTCCTCTGTAGATGAACTTACTCCCTTTCTCTACTTCACACTGTAACTCCTTGATATAAATGCAACTTTTTTGACATTTGTAATGCCCACCCCCCAAAAAAAGTGAGTATAGGACTATGTTAGGTAATTAACACAGAAAATAATTTTTTGCTTTTGTAATATTGTCAGCTTTTAAAATATTTTCTAACTAAATATTCATGTTTTTATATTTACAAAATTACTTGTGAACTTTAAACAATTGTCCTATGGAGGACACAGATTTTTGAGAATTAGAAAAAGAAAAGGCATCAAGATCATTTTTGTAGTCCAGTTTGATGCTGGCAGATTTACAATTTCCTTATATGTTCCTTGTCTTCCCTGAGGAATGGATGGGTAGCTGGTTAGATGGCCCTCACGTCCTTAACACTGGACCCAGCTTTAAAATATGCTTTCTCATCCTGTCTTCCCTATGACACTAGTGAAAGCCAGAAAATTCATTTCACCCTCTGTGTCTTTGAGACACCCCACAAATGATGAAAAGTATACGACTCTGTGATGCTTCAAGGAATCTGGCAGAAGCTGTTGCAATTCCTGGCTGTTGCCACACCAGTTCCACAGAACTGTCTCATCTCTGGGCAGCACTTGGATGTGGGCTCGACAGGGATTGCTGACATCGCTCTTGTGCAGACCCCTGGGAGGCTTTTAGAGTGAAATGCTGACTCACAGTGTGCTTTGCCTTCAGAAGACAGCACTGGGGCTACTTTCGGAGCAGTGGCTCCCCCCAGACCCAGTGCAATCAGATTTGAAAATAAGGATAAATGTGCTGGTGCATATAGGTGTCTGAAAGAACATCCTTCCTATTTTATTTTCTCTTGAAGATCCTTTTTATTTTTTAGTGTTTTTTTTTTTTTTTTAAAACATCTATAACATTCCAAAGTCTGCTTGGAAACATTGAGCTGAAGGGCAACACTGCTGTTTCTGGATCTTGTATGACCTGGTTTTGTCAGTCAATGATTAACTGACTTTGGCTAGCAGAGATGATAATGCTAAGCTTTGGAAATTTACCCAGCTTCTTGGAAATGGAAGGACACAATATTTGCTAAGGACACATAGACGTATGTCAAGAGCTGTCTGGGGCTTCCCTGTGTACTGCTGCATTATAGCCTCTTAGGACTCTATGGGGTTACAAGTATTGTGCTCATTAAAATTGGAGGAATCTGAAGCTCAGAGAAGACAAGTAGCTTGGTCAGGGGCCTCACTGGTTGACCAGCAATGTCCAAATCTGAACCAAGCTGGTCTGAGTTTAAAGTCCAGTTTTTCAACTGTGCCACCCTGATTTTTAAAGTGAAACTACAAGACACGTATTTCAATCTAGGATACACTTTTTGATGTCAACTAAAGGTCACTTGGAGGCTGACATTTTAATTCCATTAGCCACAAAGACAGCACTAGAGGACTTCAGAGGCAAAGGGACTTCACTGTTAGAAGAGACAACACTGGATCTAGCAGGGCCTCTGGCTGAGGGTGTGAAGGAGTTCAAAGGGATAGCACAGCCAGGGGCCCGGTGAGACCAAGTCCCATGTCACACCGCAGCCCTGAGCATTCCAGAACTAAGTGCGACACTTGTGAATGGCCTCCTCTTTGCTATCACCTGTCCATAATTTTCCTGCACTCATAAGAATAACCAGTTCTGACTGGATTGAACGAGAGCCATAAAAGAGTCATTTGTGCTACAGGTCTGTAACCAGCAATCAGCTTTGTGTTCAGTGAGATATGGGCAGGTGTTTATTTCTGTATCTGTTTTCTCTGTGATTAAATTCTACTATGAAAATAACAGAGAGAGGCTAATGTTCTCAACTGTCAAGTCTTTGTTCTTAAGAAATCAGTTCAAGGAAAGGTGAAGTTTGGGCAGAACAATGAAAAAACTCTTTAAACCACATGTTTGTAAATCTCAGTCTAAACAGTGTAGAGTTCTGTTTCTCCTGCCAAAGGTTCCCAGATATTAGGTCTGTTAAGGGTGTCATGAAATCAATGTTTTAACAAACAAACCAGGGCTGTCAATGCAGGCAAAGTATCTAAGGGACACACACTGGGAAACAGTTCTAAAATACCCACATTTCATTCCAAAGGTATATAAGTATTCACTGACTAGATGGAGACATTTTCTTCATTATTTCTCTTTCCACTGGTAAAGAGGAAAGACAGCCTATTTTAACCCTACACTCCAAGAAGGAACTGCACAACCTTCCAAATATCCACGCTTTTAGGGCTCTGTTTTAATAAAACATGAGCCAAAGAGAAAAATTCTTCAGTTGTAGAAGATTCTGGGAGTTTGGATAGCAGAGAATGATAACTAAGGAATTCTAATGATCCTGGAGAGAATGACCTTGTGAATACCCTCATGATGTCAGGGGATGAGCTGGGCTCTGTCAGCATGAAGGCCATAAATCTGGATGGAGCACTCACGCTAATTCAGAAGTCCTTAGGAGATTCCAATCAGTTCTGTTTTTATCAAATATCTTTCAAATGTTGCTCAAAAATGCCAACTCCCTGGCTAGCTGCCACACTTCTCTAAGGTAACTCATGCCACCTAACAGGACTGTCTTCTTGATGTTTCATGGACAGGAAGCCATTCTGATTGACCAATACCTGGACTGAGCCCATTGTTAAATATAGTGGATGTCATTTGTATCTGTGCCATCACCTTTTGGGCAAGCTTATCTCTGAAGTTATTTTTGTGTCATGGAGGGTGATAAAGAGTAAAGGATATACCTAGCATGACTTGGAAAGGAGAGTTGACACCTGAGGCAAGGTGATAGGAGGAAGGGCAAAGAACAGCTAAAAATATTTGGTATGGTGGCTTTAACTAACTGGGAAACTAAGTCAAGAATGACAAAGTTTCTATAGGGAGTCAAGCCTGAAACATGGGTAGTGACTCCCTGGAGCTGTGAGTGAACAATGTCTGAGATCACAGCCTTAGTGATGATCATCCACAGTGATTGATTACTGATGCCTGCCAATGGCTCCGGAAGGGGTACAGGAGCGTATTTGTCAGTCCTGCTCTAGTCAACACGAGGCTATGTTGTGAACTCTGGCTTTATATTGATCTTGCTTTTCAGAAACACACACCAGTCATTTCCTTCTTCTCATGAATATACATGGCTATCTGCATGCTGCTCAAATAAGAGATTTATAGTAGTTTAGGCAGCATCTCTTAGAGGTATCTGGACTAATGAGCAGTAAATACCACTCAGCATATGTCTCTAAAAACTATACAGGAAAATCCCTACCAGTTGGCTTTCTCTGCATAGTCACTCTTCTTTGCAACAGATGTCCAACACATCAGGGTCTCCTGATGCCTCAAAACCAACTGTCACCCTCAAATTCCCTGGAGTGGTCATGCATGTGGCAGGATCTCTGACATCTGTCACTAGTCCCCACTTGGAAGACATGGTAGATTAATATGAGTTATAGCTATGTAATCACCAGTGTTTGCAGTCATAACTGAGCTCTCTGGAAATGTTTGTATTCCCAGATGGGTTTGGTATTCCCAGTCACGTCCTGCTGAATGCATAGAAAATGGTACAGAGAGTCTTCTCACTTCGCTCCCTTATAGCCCCACTGCCTAGCTCTTTGCTGTTTTTATAAAAACAATTTTTCCTTAAATATGAAAGAATCTTGTCTTCAGGGAGAGCCCCTGTCTTAGTCTTCTTCCACTGCTATTGTGAAGTGTCATAGACTGAGAGGCTTAAACAACAGGTATTTATTTCTGCTTATTTGGTTCCAGTGACAGCCTGCTTCCTGACCTGTACAGAGTCACCTATGTCCTCATAGGGTGGAGACAGAGCATCTTATTTTAAAGACACTAATCCCACCATCTGGGTTATATTTTTATGACCGCATCTAAGCTTACTTACCTCTCAGAGGCTCCACCTCCAAACCCAATCACATTAGAGATTAGGGTTCACCATTTAGAGGGGGAGTGGGTGGCACAAACGGCCCACAACACCCTCCTTTCTAGAAGGTGTCTTTTCATTGAAAAATATCAGTCTTTCATAATGCAACCAAACTTTGTAACACTAAAGAGTTTGATTTACACTTTGAACTGAAAGTTTTGTGCTTTGTGTTTTAGGGAAGTTGGTTTGCTTGTAGTACTGACTTGAAGGAACACAACCTTAAAAATCCTTCAGATTTAGAAAAATCATGCTGTTTTTCAGTTTTTAAAAAAAGCAGTGTGATGTTGGGTGTGGTGGCACATGCCTGTAATCCCAGCACTCAGGAGGCTGAGGCAGGCCTGTGAGTTTGAGGCCAGCCTGGGCTACAAAAGTGAGTTCAAGGCCAGCCTGAGCTGCATAGTGAAACCCTGTCTCAGAAGACAAAAAAAAAAAAAAAAAAAAGTAAAAAAGCAGTGTGTGACTTGATTGCTAATGCTAGTCATAGAATAATGCCATTGTGCTACTGTTTAGGCAAATACAAAGGAAAAACCAGAAAGAGGGAGAAGGAGAGTAGTTTGGGGCCATCTAGATTGTTGTCTGCTAAATGAACTGAACAATTCTCCTTGGTAAATTGTTAATATAATGTGGAAGTCAGGAGCCACATCTACATTTCAATTCCTTATTCTACTACTTAGTAGCAGTGTGACCTTGGGCTAGTGAAGCCCCAGTTCTGTAGGAGTAAAACTAGTTCCTACTTCATGGTACTCCATGAAGGACAATGTATGGAATATAATTAGAAGCATGCCTGGAACATAGTAAGTTCTCACCAAACATTAGTTATTATTATTGTTTATTAGTAGAATAATAGGAAAAGTACAGCACTAGAAAACCAGAGTCCTTCTCTCAATTACTCACTTAACAGTAGCAGCAAACTTTCATAACCTATGCCCTTAACATGCATTAATCTACAATGACCCCATAAAATAGGTCTCATCAGCAGTAGCAGCAGCAGCAGCAGCATCCCTAACTTATAGATGAGAAAACTAGGTCACAAGAGAGATTAATTAACTTGCCCAGAAGCACACCACTAATGACCAGTTCTGAGTGTTGAACCCAGGCAGTCTATGCTGAACCACCATGATGTGTTGCCCTTTTATTCTATCTGTTCTATCTGTTTAGGCAACAGGTAGACCTAATAATCTAGTGCGTGTGGGAGACAATTTGAGTGACTCCCCTTGAATGCAGAACAAATGCTGTGACTTTGATTATATCGAGACTTATTTCCATATACTGATATGTACAGAGCTGACTATGATATTTCCTTCTGTCTTCAATTGGCTCTAAGTATTGCAAATAAGGCTAGCTGAGGTACTGTTATGTAATCTCTAAAGCCATCAGACAGTCTCCTGTTTCCTCTGCACAGAGCTCTCTGTAAAAGATATGAGCACTGTGGGATGGCAGAGCCAGTCAGCTCCAGGAATGTCAAGTGGGTATGAGCCTCGAGATAAAGAGGCTACGAGTCCCCAGGGCACAAAAGTTTACATATCAGAAACTGAAGCAGTAGCCTCCAAAAACAATTTAGTTGCTACCTTAACTGAATTATGCAGATTGATCCTTCTGCGTGTCATTCTCCTTGTATTTTACAATGATGCTTTTCTCACTACCTGGCAGCCAACTCAAGTTACTCACATAGTTCCCACCATCCTTACTGTCACTCATCCTTAAGCCACCCCCTTCTTCACAAGATAATAAATTCTGGGAGAGGCCTTGGATCAGGGCCTTTTTCTGCACACCATGGGGATTGGACTTAGGACCCTTTGGCTGCTGCCTTTAACTTTGAATATGTCTTGGTGTCTTTACTCTCACTGTGGTTTGCATTGGAGGTGGTAGACTGGTATTAACTTGTTGGGATTCCAATAACTTCTCAATGGGATTACAAATATAATTTTGGATTGTGAGGAAGACAGAGAAAAGTATTACAATACTTGGGATACAGTACTCTACATTTGGGATTACAATAAGTGGGATCCTGTGATCTTTGGAAATATCCTTGCTTTTAAGACTAGTGTTATGTAAGACAATTAAAAACATAGTACTGTCTCTGACTGAGTAAATTTTCAAATATTTCACTTAATGCTGACTAATGGCACAAAATTCAAAAGTAAAAGGAGACATAGAATAAGGTCTTGTCTCACTCCATCATCTAGCCATCTAATTCCCTTGCCAAGAGATAACTAATTGTTAGCTAATGGATTGATTGTGAGCAATTGTTAACTCAAATCTTACTTCTTTACTATCCAAGACACTTTGCCATGCCCCACCTCCCCTATCTGCTCAGACTTCCTGACTGAAGGAAAGATTCTCCATGAGGGAAAGAAACAGCTGGCTAGTTCCAGCCTTTACCCTACCTTCCCCAATCTTTATCCCTACCCTAACTGCACTCCAGTCTTCCTTTCTCAATTCAGATTATCATCACTTTCCGTTAAACTGAAGCTATTCTTAGAAAGTTGGGGCCACCTTTATATGCCACAACCTTCTTTTCTACCGTGATTACCATCCCAGGTTTATTGCCGATTAACATACTACACAGATGTGAAACTTGAGGTTGATGTGGTTGGACTCCCAAGAAAGACTCATTCTCCAAAATATTCCTAGATGTAGGAAAAAAGAAATTAGAATTTTTTTTCCTACATATTTTAATACTAAACCTTGTAGCTCTGTATGTACAGGAAGGGAGAGATGATGTTGTGACAAGATATTGATTCCATTTGCAAAAAAGCAATAATAAGCTGGTCATGATGCACATGCCTAAAATCCCAGCTACTCAGGAAAGGGAGGAAGGAGGATCACGAGTTTCAGCCCAGCCTGCGCGTCTTAATGAGACTCTGTTTTATTTTAATTTAAAAAAGGGTTCAATGCTCCAAGATTCAAGCCTCATTTCCTCGAGAAAACAAAAAAAGAAGCAATCCAAAAATAAAAACAAGAAAAAAACTAACCACGCACACACGTGTGCACACACACACACACACGCGCACATATTAACTAGCACATTAGGCTATAAAAATGAATAAATTACACACCAAATATTTTAACTTTTTACAAGAAACATAAATTTAAATCTATAATACATACATAATACATACACGTGTGCATGTTTGTGTATAAAGAGATCTTTTTCTCCCTTTTTATTGTGATAAGATATGCATAAACACAAACTTTACCATTTTTAGTATTTTTAAGTGTATGATTCAGTGACATTAACTACATTCATAATATGCAACAATCACCACTATTCATTTCCACAAATTTTCATCATCCCAAACAGAAACTCTGTACCCATAAATAATATCCCCATTTCTTGATAACTTTCATTCTACTTTCTATCTTTATGAATTTATCTATATAAGTGGCACCACACAATGTTTGCTCCTTGGTGTCTAACTTACTTCACTTAACATGCTGTCTATTCATATTGTGGCATGTGTCAGAATTCATTCCTTTTAAAGGTTACATAACACCTATATATATATATATATATATATATATATATATATAATTTTAAAAAATCTACTCATCTATTGATGAGCACTTTCATTGTTTCCACTCTTTGGCTATTTTGAATGATGCTGCTGTGAACATGGGTTTATAAGGATTTGTTTGAACTTCTGTTTTCAATTATTTTGGGTGTATGGCCATGTATGGGATCAATGTGTCCTATGATAATTCTACGTGCACCTTTTTTTAAGGCATTCCGTGTCTTGTTTTATTGTTGCGTTGCAGAATACCCAACGCAGAATATAACTGCAAAGATTCGACTGTGCAAAGAGGAGCTAGTGCTGAAGTACAATTCTTTTAACTTAAATAAATACCTAATATGCATGCTACAAGTATCTGGACTCTGAGTCTGCATAAGTACAGCTCTCTCACTTTTGAACCCACGATGATGTCATGATTCTTCTCTGGTAGTCAATTTGTGGACTCAGGGATCCATGGATTAAACATGATCACAATAAGCCCTTTTTCTAGAGCCTTCCCTAGCTCTCTAGAGACATGATCTGTCCAGGACAAAAGCAACTGGAATTTCTCAAAGGTCAATCATCCATAATAGTTAAGTATGTTACATGAATCTTTTATTTCTCAATATATATAATTTTGAGAGTCTTGGTACTATCTTTTGTAGCATCTGCACCATTTTACATTTTATATCAATGTATCAGGATCCAAAATTCTCCACATTTATTATTATTTTAAAGTAATACACAGTGAGTGAGAGTTTCTTATATATATATTTTTAGAAGGTATAATGGTCAATTATATGTGTCACCTTGATTGATCAAAGGGTGGCCAACTATTTTCAGCGTGTGTGAAAGAATATTTTAATTCTAGGCTTTGTAACAGATTCCATTATTGCTTTCTTCCTTTGTATCAGTTATATTTTTTTAAAAAGTCTTATGATGTTTGGTTGAAAATTGGATATCTAAATCATACATAAATAGTTGATTCTGGGATGCCCCTCCCAATATCAAAATCCATGAATATTCAAGTGCCTTATATAAAATGGCACAGTGCTTGGATATAAACCACATACATTCACTCAGTATTAGCATTATTATTAGTATTGTATTTCTGAGGGTTGAACCAGGGCCCATACATGCTACGTAGGTGCTCTACCACTGAACTACATCCTCAACTTTCTCATATTCTTTAAGTCACCTCTGGATTATTTATAGTACCTAATACAATGTAAATGCTAATGTAATTACTTGTCACATGGCAATTTGGCTGGGAGGATATTTTTGATTTGCAGTTGGTTGAATTCATGATTGCAGAGTCTATGGATACAGGGGACTGACTGTGATGTTGGCAATTGTAGAAATTAAATTCTCCTCCCTATCTAGGATTTGTTTGTTCCGTGACTTTTCTGAAATAGTTTGTAGAATCTGTATTCTTAGTCATATCTGGCCACTGAAGTCTCTGTTCGGTTAGCTTAGTGGTCAGCTGATAATTCCAGATCTCCTTAAATAAATACCAGGAACCTACAAGTCTCTTGGTCTTTGTGAAGGGGCTCTCTGGGCATGCTGGGACGTGCCTGAGCCCTTAGCCAAGCAGCTGAAAATTCTGCCTCAGTATTCAGTGTCAACTTACAAGGTCAGGCTGCACAGAAATGAAGATTTGGGACCTCCTCAGGTCTCTCGTGTACTGCTCTGTGTACATGGTTGGCCTACTAGTTTCTCAGGAATATGTTGGAGCTGTTCAAAGTCCCCATGGACATCTCATTCACTAACTTTTTCTTTAAGATTTTGGTTAGCCTGTTGTTTGAAAACTATGATCCATTACCTCAGGCAGCCTTGAAATTAAACCATTGTCTCCAAATATCTTCAAAAAATGCCCCTAGAGAAAAGGGTCTTCATATAGGTGACCTCCAAATCAGGTCAAATAAAGACTGCCTTCCAATTCGAATCTTTCAGAGAACTACCAGACAGGGTGAATCCTGACAGCTCTCTAGTAGTAAGGTTTCAAGGGGCTCCTCCAGTAAGTGGTCATCACTGTGCCTTTGGGCTGTGAATTTTCAAGGTTACCACAGAGCTGGGAGCAGTGAGTAATGGGAACAGACCATGTTAAGTTCTTTGTTCTTGAAGAGATTCAACCATTGTTCTTTAATAAACATTCCTTGGATTGCTACAAGACTTGGGTTAATTTTCAGAGTTCTGCAAAAGCTAGCTCTATTTTTTGCCTATTTTCTTGTGGCTTTTATGGATGAGAGACTTTCTAGAGATCACTTTCTGGAGATCTTTATTCTATCATTTTTGCTCATACTGCTCTCATGAAGTTCTAAAGGAGAAAGAGTGAGTGATTTAATAAAGCAGAGCTGGTGTTGCTCCCTGCCAAACATGGAGTTAAGTGGTGACAGGGTTTAGGGTTAAGTCATAGGGATGGACAGCCAGACTGGAGAGCAAGTGGCAGTCACTACTATGGGGGAGAAGGGCAGATAATGGGATGTGAGGCCAGGTTGACAACAGGGAGTCCAAATGAATGCTGAAATCTTCCCAAACGGTGATTTTACTTGGGAGGAGACTGTGTTCAGGTGCCTAAGTCACTGCGTTTGAGTTACCTGAGACCGATGGATGATGATAAGTATCAGTATTAAGAAATGAAAGATATTACCTCCACAGCTAGTATGAAAAATAATGGGTGGATACATTTTGGAGACTAAAGGTGACCAAGATATTTTAAAGATAATTATGATAAGTGAATGGAAATTATGCTAAGAACAGAGACTACTTATCAATATAGTTAATAAGGGTCTGCCAGTAGGAAACTTTCTTAATGCCAGCAGACAATTTTTAACAGGACCTTTGCTGCAGCACAGTGGGGTTAGTCCAAGGAAGGGAGCCCTGCTAGACTAACCCTGCCAGCCAACAACTTTCACTCTTCCCTTCAGGCAACAGGAGGTAAAGGGAAGAATGGCAGCCCTTGATAGCAGCGTCTTCCTGTGGGTCACCCTCTCTCTTCATTCTTTCAGGGAGTATGCTGTATCTGAGTTCGTATATTTTATCTCCAACTTTACAAGACATCAGAGCCTACAAGCCTCTGTTGCTGGAGATGACTCACTCTGAGGACCAGGTTGGTGACTTGATTATCCTTAGAAGGAGGAAAATAAAGTCCTATTCCAGAGTATTACTACAACTTTGTGTTTTTATAATAAAATAACTGAGGTTGTACAAAAGTAAAGAGACGTGTGAAGTAAAGACACTTATTTGGCTCATGATTCCGGTGGCTTGAGGGTCCCAAAACTGTGATGCTGGTATCCTGGCAATGTCACAACAAGGAGAAGTAAAAGGGAGACGGCAGCATGCAGGAGGAGCGTGCGTGTGAGCAAAGAAGCAAGAGTCCAGGGAAGGGTCACGCTTACTCTTTCATAACAACCTGTCCTTGCTCTCAAGGAAATTAATCCGCGCCTGCCAGCTGCGACTTGTTCCTGTGAAATGGCATTAATCTACTCATGAGACACAGTCCCCATGACCTAATCACCTCCCACTAGGTCTCACCTCTTCAGTAGCACCACCCTAGGGCCAAAACTTCCAACACAGGAGCTTTCGGGGGCAAGCTATAACCAAACCCTTGGCACCTACGTTACTTTGTTTTTTGCAGACTCTAAGGGGACTGAGTTAATGATCGTTGGTCTTACACGTGGAATCATGAGTATGCATCATGTAAAATTCTCTTAATTGATCTTTTCACAATTTATAACAGCTGTGATCATGAAAGCTGCAGCTTACAGCAGTAATGTGCAAAAAGCATTCTGCATTGAAACATCTTAACTGGGCCATTGCCAAGTTGGATCTGAATACAAACCAAGACATCATGATTTGGGGCTGGAAAACATTCTTAATATAATTGCTGAATGCCACCATCACTCTGGCTCAGTAACTATGACTGTGAAAAGCACTTCAGGCTCCGCTCTCAAGACTATAAAAGTGAGACCCAGGAGACCAGTGGCAGCCTTTGCTGCCTTTTCTTTAATTTCCCAACCACATGTTCACACAAGACTTAGAAATGAACAGCGTGAGAGAAAGGAAGCAGGGAAACTTTGTCTCCCCCTTAAGCTGCTGTGATTCCCCCTCTTGTCCATCCTGTTACCCCCAGAAGGTGTGGTCTGTTATTGCCGTCAGGTAGTCATACCCCTGTAGTTCACATCATGTAGCAGCCTGCTTTCTGTCCCTACCTCTTTAAAAAGATTAATGATAAAATCTTTCTTGTCAGCTCTCACCATTCTCTACTTGTTGGCTGCTTTTGACAGTCTTGAGATAATGATCTTCACCCCACTCCCATGTTTTTCCTCCTTCTGTTACCTTGGGGGCGGGGAATCTTCTATTTTTCCTCCTACAGCTCTGACTCCACCTCTCCTTTCCCTGGCTCTTTCACCACCAGCTCCTTGTTATTTCCTGGAAGCCTATAGTAGATTTTGTGTTCTCTCCTTCTTCCCCCTTTTTCCCTTACTGATTTTTAGCAACTTCTGCTGAATACCATAACAACCTGATCTGTACTTCTAATCCCCCAGTTGTGAGCCTCATGCCTCTTAGTTCTAACTGCCTATTGGATACCAACTCTAGTATATAACAAATATCTCCAACTCAACCTACCTCAAACTGTACGGACTACTTGTGTTTTATCCTCCCTGAGACCCACATCAGCCAGCCTGGAAGTGCCGAGTCATCATTAAACTCCCATCTCACGGTCAACCCATTTTATTCCTGACAAATCTGTTCCTACTCTTCATTACCTACATTTCTAACTGTCTTCCTGACTGCAGGCACCCACTCTCCTTTCAAATCCACTGTGGCCAGAATTCCCTCTGCAATACATTTTTCTGATCAGCATTAGGTCTTAAAAGTCTCTCAAAGCTAGGGTGACCATATGGCCCTGTTGGTCTGGAACAGTGCTGATTTTTGCCTAATAGCATGGTACTCACTCCCAAAAGTGACTCATTTGGACGATTAATTATCATGGCCAACAGGATAACTTGGTTTAAGAACTGGCCTGAAGCTCCTCTTCCACTCTGCCCACCGCCTACCATTCCCTAAATATACCAGGTTATTCCCACCCCACCCCACCCCCATCATTGTCCTTGCTGTTCTGTCTCCCCAGACACTTTCGCCCATTTCTCACTTGTCAACTCCTTCCTCTTCACTGCTCAGCACCCCTTCTGTGAAGTAGCATATCCTGTCAACTCCCCTCAGCATCTGTCAGCAGGACCCCTTTCCTCAGTGATCCTGTAGCAATTTGTCCAAACCTCTGTCGTGCATTCCACTTTGAATCTGGTGCAACACCTGGCATGTGGCATGTCCTCAAAGTGTTTTGAAAGAGAGGCTTTAAAGAAGCAGGAAGCCAAGTGTATTTTTGGCTGGCTCTGATTAGAATTAAAAGCTTTTATCTTCCATATGGGACTTGCTTGAGAAAATCCAACATGTCACAGCCAAATCTATTTCTTCTTCATCTGTAGAGTAATAAGGAGAGTAATTGCTACTGCCAAAACTTACCCATGCGAAGCCAATCGGGTAATAAAAACAAGTCCTGCTGCTGAGGTATAACGCGTTGAAACAGAGATTGAGATGAGTGTTCCACCCTCTGCCATCCATCTCCACAGCCTCAGGCCTGGGAAGAGGGCAGGAGGAAATTCTGAGATCTGGCAGATGGTTACGTACAGTTGTTTCCTTGCTTTTTTCCTGCATTCCTCTCTTATGTGCCACCAACAACACGAAGTATAAGTACCATTGCTGGGGAAATGGACAAACAATTGTCATATACTGTAGTACGAAAAGTACTGGGTGAAGCACTATCCCAGGGGCTAAGGCAGCCAGAGAA
The DNA here is from genome assembly GCA_004365215.1 of Cuniculus paca. Lineage (NCBI taxonomy): Eukaryota > Metazoa > Chordata > Mammalia > Rodentia > Cuniculidae > Cuniculus > Cuniculus paca. Next base: position 14,648 of record RJWT010012217.1, read on the forward strand.
ACAACTAACATTGAATTTGCATGAAGGAGTCAAGGTGGACTGTGTGAAACACAGCTCACCGATGTCAGGCTCAAGGATGAAGGGGAGTTCTTGGGCTGATAAAAGGAGATGCTGAGCTGGTGTGGATATAAAGAGAGTCCTGTATTGAGTTTTATAGAATTTTCAGCTATCACAGATTATAGGGACCATTTTAATGAATCTTACAGTTTTCAGTTTTTTTTGGACTGTAGCTCATACTGGGAAAAATATTCTAAAAAGAATAAAATAGAAAAAACAAAAAAGGAAAATATTCTATGTCTCAGAATATAAAAATTTTATGAAACAATGTTTATTTTCCTCAAATGGGACACACTTTGATCTTTTCTAGTCACTCGAAACTATTTTCTTGGGCTAGGAATGTGGCTGAGTGGTAGAGTGCTTGTTTTACGTCCCCAGGCTTGATCCTCAATACCACAAGTAAAAACAAATTTCTTTCATTTAAATACATATATATACACGTACATATATATATGTATACATATATATATTTGGTTTTCTGTCCCCACCAATGGGTTATAATCTGCAGTTTGAAAGACTTTGATCTTATTCTTTCAATTTTTCCTTGAAGAAACAATGACTCAGAATAACTAAATGTCTTGCCTCTGAAGAACAAAGAAACATTAAAATCAAAATTAAAGTTCCAGAGTTAAGAACTGTGTGGCACTGTTGGGTATTCCCAAAGTACTTGCTTTCCTTCGGTATCCCCCTCATCTTTCCGGGAAGTTATAACACAGACATGAAGGGAGGGGGAAATAGTGAATAAATGAGGTACTTGGTCTTTTGCAACCTCACTAAAATATATGTGATTTCTTTGGTGCCTTTGGCTTCTGAGTTGCTAAAAACCAAATCCAGCCTTCTCTGATCGAAGAAGGGGAAGGACCTGTTACACAGCAGACTGAGGTTATTCTTTGCTTGGGACACCACAGCCCAAACTATTGTCCTGAGAACATACAGAAATATAAATGCTCTTTAAAACTCATTTAGTATTAATGAATCCAGCCACCTGAAGGACAAAAAAGGCTGGTACAAGTAAAACTGTTAGCTTTCAAATATGCAAAAACAAACAAACAAAAAAAGACAATTTCAAAAAATTAAGAGAGAAAACTGTCAGATAGTTAACTTTGTACCCATGCATGCAAACACAGTGAAGCCGAACTGCTTGGGACCTAACTGGGCAGCTGGGGGTGACAGGTCTGTACTGAGTCCTGAGCCCTCCTGGGAGGCAGTAGGGGCATTGGGAATGACAGCCCATAGACGTAGTCTGGAGCCCTTGGCAGTGCAGTTTTGTATCACTAGATGTCAGTGTGGACTTTTCCAGCCACCACCTTCGAGCCTTTGAAGATTTACAAGACCGCCCCAGGGCCTTTCCTCAAGTCTCAGCAATCACAGGGATGTTTTCAGAACTGTTCAGAGTTTCAAAACACATAAACAGAAACTTGGAAGCCAAAGGTCATTCTTTTTTACACTGTGAACTTCTACTCTCAATGCTTCTGTGGGGAAGACAACCTGCAAGGATGTTCCAAGCAGGCAATAGAAAGTTCCATTCAGGGTCTTCGAAGCAGCAATGCTAAACCAGCTACCTGCAGGCCTACTTTCATCCTAAATTACCAGGGCTCGTGAGTGGGAGCAGGAAGCTAAGATACATACAAAATAACAAATTATGTATTAGCCATAAAAGAATTTAGTGGTCCTGTTTACCAGATGTTTCTGTAAATCAAGGGAGTTTGAAACCTTAAAGAGTAGGTGTTGTGTTGTTTACTATTGTGGATGTAACAAACTATCATGAATTTAATGGCTTAAAACAACAAAATTTATCTCAGGAGTCCAGTGGTCAAAAGTTCAAAATGGGTCTTACTGAGCTAAAATCTAGGAGTTGGCAGGGCTGTTTCTCCTGGAGGCTCTTAAAGAGAATCCATTTGCCTTTTCCAACTTCTACAGGCCACCTACACTCCTTGGCTAGCGGCCCCCTTCTGTCTTCAAAACCAACAATGAGTTGAGGTGTTCTTTGCATCACTCTACCCTTCTACCTCCCTCTTTTATTTACAAAAATCCTTGTGATTATACTGGGCCCACCCAGGTAATCCAGGATAATCTCTCACTCTCAAAATCCTTGATTTATTTACACTTGCAAAGTCTCTCTTGCCATATAAGGCAACATATTTACAGAACTCAAGGGTGAGGACGTGGACATTTTGGGGGAACTAGAGGAGCATTTTTCAACCACAGTCATTAGTTTTAAAATAATAAGTGGTGCAAGTTTTCAGGTCATGAATTCTTTAATAGGCTGATTCAGTGTCATAGACGACTGTTGTTTGTAAAATAGAAGGGTTGCAAAATAACAAGATCTACATTTCCTTCGCTCATGGAATGTGAACAATGAAGAATAAAATTGCCACACCCAGTATTACAATTTGGCCACCCTACAACCTGACTGTGCACCAACTCTGCCGTGCCTTGTGGCCCCTGTTTTCAGGATGTGTATCTCAAGAACAGCATTGAGTAATGCAGAGTGGGCACACGCAGAGTGCAGGACACTAACCAAAATGATATGCAGTGCTCAGAGAGATCAGACCAGGCAGCCTGTGTGTACAAAGTCAACTGAACTTAACCCTGAGCCTGGCCACACCTAAGGCCTGATTTCCTGCTACCTACATAAAGCTAAATTCAACTTCCTCCCTTCTCAAGCATGCTCTTTCCTTCCATATGCCATCCTAGTGTTAGGGCCAGGGAACAGAAACTTTATGTGCCACCCTTCCTTTTCCTTCTTGGCCGGGCAAACAGCTCTTTGGGGTGTAAGGCCTGCAGAAGCTACAGTCTCAAAAAGTTAACAGCTCCAATTCAGTTTCTTCACTTCTTGCTCAGATGACCACATCAGCCTTCTGATGACTACTGCTTCTCTGTGCTTTCCTCCTTCTCATCAATCCAATCTCCAAAATGCTGCCTGAGCTTCCTTCAAACTATAAATACCACCATGCTACTCCCCTGTTTAGGAAAGTGGTTCCTTTTTGCCTTTTGGATTCATTCCAACATCCTAGCCCAGCACACTAGGCCAGTTAGACTCTGCCCCAACATACTTGTCCAGCCTGTTCTCAGCCCTTCTCACCTCCTTCTTTTAATTCCAGCTACAGTGGGTTGCTGTGCCTCAGGTGCTCAGAGCTCCCTCTTGCATCAGGCTTCTTCAGCCTAGAGCACCATGGCTGTTCCTCAAGGCAGCCTGTTGTCATTTCTGAGCTTGCGTCTTTATCCTTCACTTAACCTGTCCCTTCACTCAACTCCAATATGCATGCACCACATTGCACTCTAATCATCTCTTTATATCTAAGCCCCCGACTATAAACTATAAGATGTTTGAAGGCGGGGATCTTGTTTGGTTTAACTCTGCATCCCCCGGGCCAAGCACATTACAGGTGTGCAATCATTGTTTAAAAATGGAAGACACTGCAGTATGGGTCCTAATGTATCCGGAAATTTCCATACACCAGGGATGATCTGGCTCAGGGCATCCCTAGAGTTCAGCCAGAGCCCAGGTAGCTTCTCGGAGACAGGGTGGAGCAGATGACCAGTACTTCTTTTCCTGCTTATTCCTGGGGGAGTTATGAACTTACCCTTTCCCACCTGGCCTAGCTTGGGGTCAGAGACCACTTAACAGCCACTTAAGAGGAATTGGCTGCCTAAAGTATAGATTGCCTAGGTTGAAAAATGTAAAAGGCAACAAATAACATATAAACTTCATGTGGTAATGAAAGTCTGCTAGGTCAATGGTAATTCAGGGTGTGCACTGATCACTGCTGCCTGTGCCTGGTGATCCACAGCCATTAACTGAAAGGCTCCTGCCAGCAGACTGTCTTGGATTTCCCTAGAAGCAGGCACTGTGCGGGGGTTAAAAATAAAGTAGAAATAGAGTTCCTGTACTTGGCGGTTTACTCAATCCAGGCCTAAATTTCAAGGCCTGCCTTCAGTGGGGCTTTTGGCTACTGTTAATGGAGAAGGTAGTGAGGGAAAACATCTTACACTTTTTAATCATTCATGTATAACCACAGTGATTTAAGCAAGCGACAAGAGACCGGAGGAGGGAGCATATTCATTGGAGGAGGGACCACATCCATTATGTAGCAGAGAGCTATTTTTTCTCCAAGCCACTTTTCACTTCTGTAGGCTGGGAAAAAATCCTCTTAGTACTAGCTCCATTATACCTCTTTCCACTAAATTTTATGTCTTTTCAACGGCATACTCCAACAAAGATCTGAGATTCCTTTTAAAACACTGTTTATGGACTTTGAGTTTTCTTCATAATTCAGGAAAAAACATCATGGGTTGAAGTTGTTTTGTATTAAGGGTTTTTAAATAAGGGCTTGAAAACATTTTTAAATGTTATTTGCAAGCCAAACTGAATTAAGTGAGAATGCAATGTAACATAAGCATTTAATCCTTATTAATACACTATACTATTTTGATAATCAAGAATTAAGTTATTTATTAGCAAGCACTGACACTATACCTTAACTGTTTCTAGAAATGAAAATAATTCTAGAATCTGTGTTAAACATTAGTTACCCTGTGAAATCAAGGGAAATCTAAATAAAAAGCTTTTAATAGTAGAGATTTCAAATAGTTAATGACATTTTTTCCTCAAATTTTTTCTATATATACATCAATCTATCCTATAATAGAAACTAGACATAGATTTGTTGTCATTGCTTACTATGCTATCATCATTATTATAACAGTGATGAACACACTTAGTAAATGACTATAAGTAATTATTACAAATAAATCTTTGAGTGTCACTAATGCATTAAAATTACACAAAATAATAAAATCAATTCTAGAGAGTATTAGTGTATATTAAACTGTACATTATCACAAACTGCTACAGGTAACATGCAAATTATTATACCCTGCTAGGATAATAAGATCGAGATCAAAATGTATTTGTATATTAACAAAGTTCAAAGTACTCTCCCCTAAAGACTGAACTCCCAGCCATTCTGTAAGGCTGGAATTATGATCATGTGCATTTTCCACAGGAAACAATTTTTGCCAAGTTAAGTGGCTTGCCCCAAATCCCACAGCCAGTGTTAGACACAGCCAGGGCCTAACCTAACTTGAACTCACCTACTTCATGGTGTACGTTTATAATCCTGTATGACTGGCTCCTGTCCCTTGCTGATCATTAGATAACCAATGAAGGAATGGGGAAGGGAGAAAAAACATTTCTTAAAGGCATTATATAAGTTACTGATGGTATCTTAAAAATTATCTGACAGTGTGATTGCTAAATACTCTTTTAGTTTTAGAATTTAAAACATGTTTCTAATCACTAATATCTTGAGTGGTGTTTTCGTAGAATATATGAAGATACATTTTGGGGAGAGGGTCGTTTGAGACAGGGTCTCACTATGTAGTCCGGGTCAGCCTCAAACTCATAGCAATCCTCCTGCCTCAACATCCCAAGTGCTGGGATTACAGATGTATGCCACCACAGCCACCATGAAGATAAATTTTAATGTTTAGATGGTCTGTTCATTTCTTTATAAATATAAAATAGGGAAAAAAACTCTTTTTAAGGATAAATAATTATACATGTAGTCCTATTTTGGTGAAGACCAGGTAATGCATGAATAGTTTATTTCCTGTTTGTTTATCTTGGGGATTGATCCTAGGGCCTTTGCACTGAGCTACATTTCCAGCCTCTTTATTTTTTATTTTGATACAAGGTCTTCCTAAATCATTGACTTATTCAGGTTGGGCTTGAATTTATTATCCTCCTGCCTCAGCCTCCCAAAGTGCTGAGATTGCAGCTATGTGCCAGCATACCTGGTTTTTTCTAAATTGCAAAACTACGGCCATTTTTTTTCGGGGAGGGGAGGCACTGGGACTTGAACTTTTTCTCCCTTCCCCGTTCCTTCATTGGTTATCTAATGACCTCATGCTTGCCAGGCAGGCAGTTAGGCCAGTGAGCTAGATCCCCAGCCCTTGTCTTTTTGAGACAGGGTCTCACTATGCCATTCAGGCTGGCCTTGAGCTCACTTTGTAGCCCAGGCTGGTCTTGAACTCAGAATGATCCTCCTGTCTCAGCCTCCTGAGTGCTGGGATTACAGGCGTGAGCCACCATGTAGCAACTATGGCCATCTTTTAAAAACTATAATAAGTGAAAAAGCGGGATACTGAAGACTAGCAAGATGTTATAAGGCTGAGCCAGCACCAAGATGGAGGCTTGCAATCCCAGCTATTGGGAGGCCAAGGCAGGAGGATCACAAATTCAAGACCAGGCTAGGCAATTTAGTGAGACTGTCTCAAAATAAAAAAAAAAAGGGCTGGGGATGTAATTCAGTGGTAGAGTGCTTGACTAGTACGTGGGAGGCCCTGGGTTTGAGTCCCGAAAAACACCTCCCTCCACATACTATGTAAGGTTGGTGCTGGCTATAGGAGACCCTCCTCTAGGAGGTGGTACCAATCCAATGGGTGCCACAAAGCTTTTGCTCTGCCCAGCGCTTCAGAGGTATGGGCCAATCTAGGTTTGGGATTCAGGGGCAAGAGAGGAAAGAGGAGCATGAAAAATAAAAGCCAAAGGGAAGAGACTCACGCTAACTGAGGTTAAAACTCATCAACAGCAAACTGTTCAGTCAGGTATTTTTGTGGAAAAGCATATGACCAGGATGGGTTTCTGGCCAGTAATTTTGTCAACCTTAACTATTTTCAAACTTCTAAATCCTCTGATCAAAACATCATTTAATTATATAAAGAGGAAGAAAAGTACAGTCCACGAAAAGTTTCAGGGCTGGTCATAGAGCTTGCCCAGCATATTCAAGGCTCTGGATAGATTCCCAGTACTGCAAAAAAAAAAAAATAAAGAGTTAGGGCTCAGGTCCTTGAAGAGTCACTGAGACATTAAAGCAACAATTCTGCTCATGGGCAGGAAAGAATCAGTTAGACCAGTGTTTCTCCAAAAGCGGCCTGAGATTTACTGGAAGCACCAGCATCATCAGTCTGCTCTAGCAAAGCATCCAGATGAGTCTTTTGTGCAATAAAGTTTGCAAAGCACTGATTTAGACCATCATTTGTCAAACAGCAGATTACAATCCATTAGTGGGTTGTGCAATCAATTCAGTGGGCAGTGACCAGCATTTTATAGAAGCAAATCGGAGTAGAATAGAAAAGGGAATGTACACCAAGGGAAACTTGTTTCATTTCTACATAGGTGTATTTACTTGTGTGCTGATTTGGACGAGATGACCCTTTTAATTTTTAACAGGGACTAATAAAGAAGCTACATATGTTAAGTGAAGCCAGACAGTTTGGTTGACAATAAAACACACTGTCATCTTCATGGGGATTACAATTTGGAGAGAGATAAGAAGGTTGAGCAGAGAGGGAACAAAGCCAAGGAAAGAACAGAAGAGGCCAAAATTTTATACCTTCAGAATCCTATAGGGAAAGAAATGAGAAGTGCACCCCGAGAAGAGATGGGAAGTGCCCCCATAACAAGGGCGATGTTAAGGTCAATGAGAACATGTCAATTCTTGAGTGAACTTCAAAAGAATCATTTTGTACTGGTGAAGATGTATGCGTCACTCATTGACTGGACATTTATCACAATACAACGTGTGCCAGGTAATGTGTGAGGCACTGGGGTACCGACACAGAGCCTACTGTTTTGAAGTCTAACAACGACATGATCAGTGCTAGGATGAGTTGTCACACAGCATTGAGCTGGGACATGAAGGCCTGTGATGATGGGGATGGGAGTCTCAATGATACTTTACCAAATGGCGAACACATCTGAACGCAGTGCTTACAAAGCTTTGAATATATATATACATATATATGTTCTTCCCAAATTTTTGGAAACAGGGTCTGGTCCTGTTTCCTAGCCTGGCTTCCAACTCCTGCCTCAGTCTCCTGAGGAGCTGGGGCTACAGCCTGGTACCATCACACTGGTATGTATTT
>RJWT010012218.1:0-22643 GCA_004365215.1 Cuniculus paca
ACTACAAAAGGAAATGAAAGAGCTGTGTTAAAAACTTTCTGTTTAGCTATCTCTAAATTTCTCCCTAACTTTGTACCTTACAAGTTTGTGACTTGCTGTTGCATCTTTTCCAGCTTGAGCCAAGAGTCACATCTCCTGTCATTTTAACCTTCTTCCTTTCAGTCATATCTGTACCCCTTGCAGGAAGGAACTATTTGAAGAATTCCAATTCAATATGTATTACCTTTCTACTACTAATGTGATATTCGGATCCTATGTATATCTATTACCTGTATCTATGACAGTGTCATAGTCAAAGAAAAATAGAGCTTAAATTTGATAATCAGTAAGTCATAATATTAGCAACTATGGGAGAATGTTAATTTCGTTTAAATTGCACATTACTATTAATAAAATTTTATTCTTGTAAGAACCAGTTTGCTCAGTTTTCTTATGTCTTCCATATGCAGATTATGCATAGTGTTTGTGAAAATATACTGAAACAGACTTCTTTGATTTTTCTGTATTATCTTTTACTGTTTTTGAAATGCAGGGCTGGGGATGTAATTCAGTAGTAGCATTCTTGCTTAGTATTCATGAGGTCCTGGTTCAATTCCCAGCATAGGCAAACAAACAAAAAAATCACTTGACTGACAACCAACAGTATTCCCCAAATTGAGGAAATAAGGGGTGCAAAGGAAAGAAGTCACAGATTACGAATCAAGGCTTTTGGAAAATGAGGTTCCAAAAGCTTCACTTACATTTTTATTGAACATACTTAAAACCTTTGGTTTTCAACCGCAGCTTCTTATAGGATCCAGGCTGAAACAACCATTGTGAGGTAATTCAGACAAAACATTTACATCCTTAATATATAACACAGTATTATGCAAACAACTCCAAGGTTACTTTATGGAAACAATTATTCAATGTCATGTTTTCATTTACATCTGATAAGACAGTCTAAAGCAGACTCATTTTTCCACTGCCAATTACACAATTAGTTAACACAAAGTACAGTGAGATAAAGATGAGTTACAAGGATGGGAGATTGTGACTGTAGTAAATTGTTTTGCAAAAATGTCCATAGTTTTTTTTTTCCACAAACTTCTCCCTAGAGGTGATGTCTTTCCCCCTGGAACTTGAGCAGACCTTCCTGGCTGTCTACAAACAGTTTAATAAATGAGATGCTGGGTCACTTCCAGGACATCCTGGGCACTCAGCAACCATGTTGTAAGGAAGCCCAGGTCACATAGAGAAGCCATATGGAGGTATTAGAGCTCTGAGACAGAAAATATATAATTTCTTTCTTTGACGTAGATCTGAACATTAGAACACATCGTTGGATCTGGCTGTAACTATTAGTTACAGTATTTTATTAGTTGTAGTAGGGAAGGAGTTTCATAAGCTATTAACTATATACGTCACTTTTTTATAAAGTTCCAGGAGGCTACATTAAAATAGAACAAATAAAAAGATCTAGGTGGCTCAACCCCGGGCCTTCGGTACCTGGGGGGATTGTTCTAGTACTGGGGACTGAAACTGAACCCAAGGCCTTCGCACTGAGCTACATCCTCAGCCCCCATCCGCCCTTTTTAAAAAATTGAGATCAGTTCTGGATAAATTGCTAGATTACCCAGGTTGGGCTTGAATTTGCGGTCCTCTGGCCTCCGCCCTGCAGAGGGCGGGCTAACGCGACTGCAGCTACGGCCTTTCCAATCCCCCTCCCCGGCCAGGTCGAGACACGCCCACAGGCGCGTGTCAGCCCCGCCCCTTGCCGCCGAGGCCCGCCCCTCCGCGGCGCCCGGCGGTGACCATGGCAACGCGGCGGCTGTCGGCCAACCGCCGTAGCTCAGTCTGGGGGCGGGGCGGGGCGGGGCGGGGCGGGGCCGGGCCGGGCGGGGCGGGGCCTGATCACGTGACGTGGGCGGAGTTTGCGTGGGGCTGGCCGGAGCGTGACCGGAGCCGGCGCGGAGGCCCGAGCCGCGGGAGCTCAGAGACGGTAGCGCCGAGGCCGCGGTGCCCCGCCGAGCCTCCCCGGCCGCCGCCATGGGCAGTGAGTAGCGGCGGCCGCAGCGGGGCCCCGGCGAGGCGCAGGCTCCCTCTGGGCTGCGGGCGGCGGGGCCGGTGGCCTCTCGCGGTCGTGCAGCCCGCGGGCTGGGGATGCAGGGGTCGCGCCGGCCGCCGCAGAGTGCGCGGGCCCGGGGCCTCCGCCGGGTTCCGCAGGTGGAGCGAGGCCTCGCCCCGGCCGCTGGCCGAGGCCGGAGCCCGAGCCCGGGGCCTGCGCTCGATAGGCGGCGAGGAGCGAGGATCCTGCTGCGGGGAGCCCGTTGGTGCTGGGAGCGAGGGTCAGGGCGCTGGGCTGGCCCAGGACCACTTGTCATTTTTCTGGAGCTTGCGGAGCTCCTGTTTTCATTCCCGAATCGCCCTTCCTCGGCCTTTGTGGCGAAGAAGGGTCTTTAAATCGTTGATTAAAAAAAAAAAGTGATGCATGGCTTGCGTTTTAGGGGGCGGTTAGGGGGGCGATTAATAGCTCACCATTTGCGCTAAAATGTTCGTTCCCGTCATTCCGTAGCGTTTACTGAAAACCGGAAGGTCGTGCGAGCTCTAGGGACAAGGCCTTTAATTATGGGGATCCTTGGAAGGCCTTTCCCCCAAACACTCAACCCCACGCGCTATATTCACAACCCAGGTGTTCGCTGTTTGTTGGATGAATGAATACCCAAGCGGTGCACCCACTGGCCAACAAGTGGACTCTGGGGTGGACTAGAAAGGAAGTAGAGGAGACCCAGGCCTTGACTTTACATATAATGAGTAAAATTCTACTATGCAAGGATAAATAGGTGGCAGAGAACAGCATTGCTTGAACAGGAATGTCCCAATACAGGTAACCATAAAATGCGAAGAAATCTAGGATTCGGATTGAGGTGCGAATCTAGGAGAGGGGGTGAAGGGCTTCGAGGAAGTTTAATGGTGATGTTGGTATTTGATTCGCGTTAGAGTTAAATGCCTTCACGATTCAGACTTTCCAGATATCCAAAATAGTACATGAATAACAAACGTCTACGATAACTGTTAGTGAATACATCTGTCAAATCCCAGTAATTACGGTCATTTTGAAAGGTTTAAAAAGCAAACATAACGTAGCCAACTTTTGCCTAACTGTGGAGGTGCAATTTGTGTCAGCTTTAAAACCATTTCAGGGTGATTAGTGTACAGAATGCAGTGCCAGTAGGAAACAAGATCCAATTCATAGCTCACTGTGGCTTGGGTTTCTGCACAGCAGACTCTTTGGGTGGAAGACTGAAGCCTGAGAGATTGTCGTCTTCATCTTCCCGGTCTCCAGCAGGCCTTGACCTAGCTATAAGATGGTGCTTCTCCACCAAGAACCTTGGTGTCTTGCTTTTATCTACTGAAAAGAGTAGTCTGGAAAAGCAGCATTTTCTAATGCAGTGTAGTTGTCACTCTCTGGGCTCGTTCTTGTAACCAAGTACTCTGAGATCTTTAGTTGAGAGGATGACCAAGCAGGGAAATGTGGCTTAATGAAATGCAATAGAGACTGTATAGTTTTAAATTTTAACTATAGAAATGATTTTCTGATCCCTCTCTCTTGATACAGTTTGGCATCTTTCAGGTTTTTAAGTCAATTCTGCAGGTTAAGCCCATTTCCTGTTCTACTTTCCTCAATGGAGAAGGCATCCTCCTTTGTTTCTCCTTGTTATTTATTTAGTATTTATTTGTTTATTTATTGTCTTTTTGAGACAGGGTCTTGATTTGCAGTTCAGGCTGGCCTTGAGCTCCCTCTTGTAGGCCAGGCTGGCCTCCAACCCTCAGCGATCCTCCTGCCTCAGCCTCCTGAGTGCTGGGATTACAGGCATGCACCACCACACCTGGCTGTTCCTCCTTTAAATCTGTTTTCTTCTATAAGGCATTGCCTTGTGGGTATCATAGTAGACTGCATGCTCTTTTTTTGACAGAGTGATATTCTGAATAATTCCTTTTCTGTATATCTAAAAGGACTGAATACAAACATGAAGAATCAAAGCCATGATTATTTTGCTTCTACTCTATCCCTTACACCATTTGGGTTCTTTTTTCTCTTAAATTGTATCTTTTTCTTTATATTTTCACTTGAAATGGAGAGCATTATGATTCTTTAATTTGAAGAGATGGGGTAAATTACTGTTTGAAATTAAAGAATGTTTTATTTGATTCTGTAAAAAGATTGGTTTTTAAAAAACTTTCTAATAGAGACACTTGTGTTTGTTTGTTTTTTTACAGTCAAATTTTTAGAAGTTATCAAACCTTTCTGTGCAGTTCTACCAGAAATTCAGAAACCTGAAAGGAAAGTAAGTATAATATTTTAGTAATTTAGAAGGAAGCTGAAAGACTTACTGTGCTAAACCAACAAGATGGATTTTCTTTTCCCAATACTCTCTTGTTTGTAATTGGAAAAATATTACCTGTTCATCCTCCTGGGCACAGACTAAGTAAAATTAGTGTAGACCCACTTAAGTCTATATAAATTTCTTATGCTTTCAAAAATGACTTGTTTTTTAAATTTTAGTGTTTTCAAATCAAGTGTTTCTTTGGCCTGTATGTGGGTGAAGATACATACCGTATTCTCTAATCTCCACTAATCCTTTATAATTTAGTAGTGTAGGGTAGCGTATTGTGTTTTGCTACACTACGAATGGCCCAGTCTGCTGGGTGGGCTTCAAGGAGTCCAGCTGTTGGACGTAATTCTGATTGTGTGAGTATGTGCCTCGCATGTGTTGATTCATCCACTGGAAAGAGAAATGACTGGAATGCACTGGAAGATCCTGCCACAAAATTAGCAGAACTAGGGACAAAGAAAGAAATAGGTGAAGCATCTGTTAAATTTAGTATTTTATTTAGAGTTTTTTAATGATTTGAAATGGTCAGGGTAGTTAATTCCAGCTCTATTAAAAGCATCCTAAGAAACTAACTTTTTGTTGTTTAGGAAATATCCTAGACTGCCCATATAATATCATAAAGTCGTGTAATATCATCAGGAGTCCTGGATTTGCGTGACAGTGTTAACTGAAACACATGCACGTTTGGCTTTGCCTCCTTTTCAGTTTTCTTCACCGTGGTGTAATGCACATGAAAGCTGCCTGTCTTTAGACTGCCTTTCTTTTTGAAAACTAGAGGCATGTTTGAGAAGTTCAGCTGTTTATTTCAGCTGTTGCAGATCACATTTAAATAGTAGATAATAAGAGCTTGTCATGATGGGGAGTGAGGTGAGGCTTTAAGGAGGACTTTTGCTTTGCATGTGTGTTTCTTGGTTTGGGTTGATTGTTCTTTGTGTTTTGTTGTGCAGATTCAGTTTAGAGAGAAGGTACTATGGACTGCTATAACTCTCTTCATTTTCTTAGTATGTTGTCAGGTACGTAACCATAATATCTGTACTGTGCTAAGATCGTGCGTTAGATTTCGAGAAGCATATTTTAGTTAATAAATGCACTGAAATATATTAAGTGCTGTTATTCTTTTTAATCTTAATTATTGTGTGTGTGTGTGTGTGTGTGTGTGTGTGTGTGTGTGTGAATGAAGACTGAACCAGGGCCTTGCATGTGCCAGGCAAAAACTCTATGGCTCAAGCTCTACCACTGAGCTATTCTTCAAACTCTTTTCTGAATTATTTTGATAGGAAAAGTGGTTATCATCTTCGTATATTTCTTTGGGTTAACTAGTAAGTTTGAACATGTTTTTTCCTTTTTTTGTTTTCAGTTGATGGTCTCTGCCCTTTTTTTTTTTCTTGAGATGCTTCATTTTTGTTCCTATTGCTTTAGTATTATTTTGTTTTTGTTTTTCTCATACCGACAATTGAACAAGTTGGGTGTGGTGGTACACACCTGTAATCCCAGCACTTGGGAGGCTGAGGCAGGAGGATCATTGCAAGTTCGAGACTGGCCTGGGTTACAAAGTGAGCTCAATGCCAGCCTGAACAGCATGGTGAAACCCTGTCTCAAAAAGATTAAAAAAAGATTGAACCTAGGACCTTCACACTGAGGCACACCTCCAGCCCTTTCTGTAGTTTTTATTTTGAGACAGGGTCATGGCAAATCCTACCTAGCCTAGCTACCTAGGCTAGGCCTGAATTTGTGATTTTCTTGCCTCAGCCTCCCCGAGTGCTGGGATTGCAGGTGTGCCCCACCCTGTATGGTTTAGGATAGGTTTTTATTATATGAAAGCAATTTACATATTGCAAATGTTTTTCCAGTTTGCCTTTTATAATGTTGTGAAAGCATATATTAATTTATCCCTAAAAATAAAGTTTAAAAACCTCACTGATGTACTTTGTTTAAAAATTAGTAAGATCCAGGCTGGGAATGCAGCCCAGCAGGAGACCCCTTGCTAAAGGCCCCAAACCAGTTCCTAGCACTGTTAAAAAAAAGTTGTGAAGTTCGATGATATTTTAAAAATTCATACATAAAAGTACAAAACTGTACATACTCATTGGAGTACTTTAAAATATAATTTTTCAGAGTGATAAGTATAATAAATGAGGATAAAATGTGACCTGCATGTGTCTCAAGGTTGTTGTAAGGATTAAAGATAATTTAAGGCACATGTTTTGAGGATTTTTCATAGATAAGTCTAAGGACCTTTTTAAAAATTGTGTTAGCAGAACAGATTAGGTTCATAGTCTGGAGAAAAGCCAGATATTTTGTTTCTGAAAGATGAAATGAGGTCATTAAGGTACTTGGTTTAAATTCGTTTTGGATGATAATGAAGAGAGAAGTCTTAAAAGTACAAAGCAAAAAACTTTTACTGTTCACTTTTAACATCTTGGGAATTACCCTTTCCTCCTTAAAAAAATCCAACTTTAAGGAGATATGATGTATGCATATATGAAAGTATACCCATTTAAAATGTATATATTTTGAAGTTTTGACAAACAGTAATGCCTACAAACTACTTACTGATACCTAAGTAGATATAGAACATTTTTTTATCCAAAAAGTTACGGAAAAAAAGTACTTCATTGAAATTACAAGCTTCTGTTCAAAAGACATTGTTTAGAAAATGCAAGACAAGTCACAGACCAGGAGAAATTACTTAACAAAACCTGTTTCTAACAAAAGACTTGCATGTAGAAAATATTAAAAATGTTTGTAATTCAATAGTTTAAACAATCAATTTTTAATGTAACGGAATTTTTATAAAGAGTGAATTAGAATTTGTTTTTCTTTTCATTTTTCTTTTTGGCTATGCAGGGCTAGATCTCCAGTCCCAGGCAACCACTAATCTGGTTCTTGTCACTATAATTAATTTGTCTTTTCTAGAATTTCATTTTAATCACACAGTATTACTCTTTAGCATCTGACTTTATCACAGTGTTTTTGACATTCATCCACATTGTTAGTGCATCAGTGACTCATTTTTATTTTTGAGTAGTGTCGTGCGGTATGACTGTCTCACAGTTTGTTGCCCTGTTGAGTGGCCGTAACGAAGTAGCCATGAACGCACATACACAGGTGATGAGGATGTGTTCAACTGTATAAAAAGTCGCCAGCTCTTTTTCGAGTGGTGGTTCCATTTTATACCTGCCTCTGCCAGCCATGTGTTGGAGTCTCCCTTGCTCTGCACCCTTCTCTACTCTTTGTATTGGTGGGTTATTTTAATAGTATCTCTAATGAATATGGTTTGAATTTGCTTAATAAATGATATTGAAATTTTAATTTGCATTGTCCTGATAATTTGCTGATACACCAGTGCCTCGGTTCACGAACTCAATTCTCTCCATGGTTCTAAGTCACAAACTGACCTGGATGAGAACCAAATCAAATTTCTCCCTAAGGTCAACATTAAACCTAACCATTGAATTTGATTCATTTCTTGTCCAACTCGGTTCATGACCAGAATTGTGGAAAGAATAAAGTTCATGAACTGAGGTACCACTGCACAGTGGAGTGGACTAAAATAAAATAGTCCAGGTTCTTGTGTACAATGAGGAAAGACTTGCCAAGCATACACCTCATAGGAAGCAGTGAGTAGCTGTCTTTATTGAAGATCATAGGATGGTAGCAGGAACAGGCAGGAGGAAGAGGAACACAGGAAGAGCTGAGAGCCTAGGCAGAGGACCAGGACCAGGACCCCAGAAAGAGAAGGAGCTAAGGCACTCTCAAAGTGCTCCCACGCAAGTCAGACACCTTTAACTCCAGGTGCCTCTCATTTTGTGCCTGCCTTTGTGAGCCCCCATTGTGGTCAGGCACCTCTGACCCCAGGTGCCTCTCGTTTTGTCTCACTGGTGTTCAAACGAATGATCTACCACCTTGGGCATCACGACCTCCTAAGCTTAAACATGGATGATCACCAGAGTGGTGCCCAGTGCACAGCTGAGTGAAGGGAAAGGAGTGGCTCCTTTGTTTCTGGCTGTCTCACCACTGTGTGGGTCAGGTTGTTCTGTAGTGTAATCGCACCTTGCCATCCTAAATTGGACATAGCATTTTATTTTCATTTCCCAGTGCTTTTTGAAATCCTTAGCGCTAATTTTCTATTTCTCTGCCTGATCAGTTCAGGTTTCCATTAGAACGTGGAATAGTTTATTTCTCTAAAACACTACACTGTATTTTACCAGGTTTGTACAAAGAAAAACTTGACAAACAAGGGTTTATTTGAGCTTGAAAGGAATCATGAATCTGGCAGCACTGAACTTCAGACCCTCTGAAGATGCTCGGAGTGTTCTGCCCCAGAGGCGTGGGCCTCGGCTTGTATAGGTTGAATGTGGAAGAAAAGGAATTGCTCGTTTGGGTACAGCGAGCTGTTTACCCTCTTAACCACTTTTCAATGTGTATACTGTAGTAGTGTAGGAAAGTGAGTGCATTACAAACTAAATGTAAAGTTAATTTATGTAATACATTTTTATGCAATGTTTGTGCGATATTTTAGATACCACTGTTTGGAATCATGTCATCAGATTCTGCAGATCCTTTCTACTGGATGAGAGTTATTCTTGCATCCAATAGAGGTATGTGCTACTTTTCTTTTTGTTTCCATACCACTACTGACATCAGTCTGATATCAGTATGTGGATTAACAAGTATTTTTTGATGTGTCCAGTGAGGGAAAGGATACGAGAAGAAAAACCCATTGCATAGAAGAAATCAAAATATGAGTAATGCCAGCATCCTGTGTGTATTGTAATGGTAGAGAAATCGATCTTCAAGTTTTTCAGACTAGAGACTCCTCTTCAATGTCGGCAAGACGATGCACTTGAAGTGGGGTTGCATGTTTGGAGCAGTAAGCTAGGAAAGCCCAAGCTCGGCGGCCCACAGGCGTGAGACAGCACCATGTAGCGTGGGAAGGGGTGCTGGTAAGTGAGGCTAGCAAGGCAGGGGCTGCCGCATTTCAGGAATCACGATTGCCTGTTTCTTGGAGACACTTCACATACCTGACAGGTATTTTTTATAATTTTTTTCTAGATTGTAAAAGTAACATTTGTTTATTTTTTAAGATTCACCAGAATTGATACACAGATTTATATGAAGCTGAAAAGAAAAATCTCACTTCTGAACAGGAACTTTCAGGAAATTGATAGGTGGACAAATTCTTTTGCATATCCCTTAACATAGGAAAATCTATATACTTAAAAAAAACACTATATGCTGTGTTGCTGTTTGGTTTGTTTACTTAATATCTCAGATGAGATTTTTTTTTTCAGATGAGATATTTTATTCAGTAGCCATATCCTGTTCTATTACAAGGATTGACTGTATTCAATCACAATTTTTACTGAGTTTTTACTGTGTGGCAAGCTTTGTGCTCGGTGCTAAGCGTAGAGCAGTTAACAGAACTGTCCCCGTTGTCATGGAGTCCCATTTCCTACTTGGGGATCTGGACTTTACACATTGGGTGGGGAGGGATGCTCTGGGAGGATGACACTGGATAGAGACCTGTAGAAGTGCGGAAGTCCCTGAGGAGAGCTTGGGCACTAAGAGTGTTCTGTGTGTTGAGAGAGCACGGAGGAGGAGGTGAGTGTGGCTAGGAGAAGGTTGGGGAGGGAAGAATGACAGGGCAGGATGTTGCTCGTGAGTCTAAAATTGTCCTAAGGGGTTGGAAGCCATAGAAAGGCATGTACTTGAGGTCTGCAGCCCTATCCATCGTGCGTCTGTTGTCATTAGAAAGGCTTTTTCCTTTCCAGATTACACACGTGCTCATCCCTCTTTCCATATTTCCTAGTACTTTTGTTGGTTGTCCTTTACATTTCAGTTTGCTATGCGTTGAGTGTCCATCTTGGTGTCAGTCACGAGAATGAGCCTGGATTTGACAGTCTCTGGTGGCCTGTTACTCGCAAGGTCCCTGAGCCTCCTTTCTGCTGCTGACTGCAGTGCCTTATTTCCTGTGTCCGATTTTTAGTAAAGCTTGATTGGATCTATTTCTGGACTAGACCTATTTTAGTTATAAATTTGGCTGGGTTACCTTAAAGAGAAATCTGGATCGAATGGCCGTAACAGTAAAAACTGTTCGTATCATTCACTGTTGAAGTACAGTGGCACCTCAGCTCACGAACACTTGTCTGCAAACAGTTTGGTTCACAGAAGCTTTTGGTAAAATTTTGTTTTTGTTTGCAAACTCTGCATCGGGTGACAAACATGACTGTGGTCATCTTTTCTACACAAATACAAACATGGCCATCTTCCAAAATCGTAGAACAAATTAAGTTGGTGAGCCAAGGCACCACTGTATTTAAGAAAATATCAAGAATATCCTAAAAATGGATTATTTTCTCCTATTAAAGGGCCCCTTTTTAGCATTTAAAAAAGGCTATAAAGGATGACAGAGTAGCTTATGAAAACATACTCTTAGCTGGGCGTGGTGGCACATACCTGTAACCCCAGCAGTTGGGAGGCTGAGGCAGAAGAATCACCATGAGTCTGAGGCCAGCCTGGAATGTATAGCAAGACCCTGTCTCAAAAAAATCAAAAAAGGAAACATACGCTTGACCTTGCTGGATGTTCCTGTATTTATAGCAGATTTGTTTTTATTTTTCACTATAAATGTAATGTGTACTTCCTATGAGACAAAGCTTACAAAGTACAGGGGGAAAACCATCTGTAATACCACCGGGTAAAATAACAATAAACATCTTAGTGACCAAATTAAAATATCAGGAAACTTGTTTATTACTTAGGTAGTAAATGTAATCAAACTATTTATACTATTTTCTAAATATTTTTGCTGCCTACTATGTCATGAACATTGTTCATACCACTAAATATTCTACATTGTTTTAGGTGACTTCCCATGTAACTTAAAATTTTGCATTAGAAGAATTAAAATATTCTTGAAAATTATCTTTTATTTGGTATGAAATTTTTTGGCTTACTACATCATTTTTATTTTGCATTAAAGATAAAATCTTTAGAGAAAGTTTTAGGATAATGATTCACACAGAAATCTTGGGTTTTCTTTCTGTCTTTCTTTCTTTTTTCTGGTGTTGAGGATTGAACCCCAAGCCTTATACATGTTAGGCAAAGACTTTACCACTAAGCTGAACCCCCAGCCCTTTATTTTAACTTCTTTTAAGTTTTGAAAATTTTGTTTTCTTGTGCTGGAGACTGAACTCAGGCCATCACATGTACTGAACATACGCTCTACCCCAGGAAGTTTCTTCTCTTCTCACCATCCCCCCAACTGGGTCTTCGTTGGCCTAGTCTAATTTACTGTTCTCCTGCCTCAGCCTCTTGAGTAGCTAGAATTACAGGCATGTGCTGCTGTGCGCAGCTCAGAGGTTTCTTTTAAAAAGGATATTTTTAACACTGAACATTCAAATTTACAGAAATTTACAGTTCTGTGGTGTTTATACTTTTTACTCAGGCCAGTTTTGCAAGGTTGCGTTAATGAGAGCTTGTTTAGCAGTTAATGTTTAAGGAGTGAAAATGTCTTTCACATTTAAAGTGCAGCAAAGGTCATGTAGGACAGACACTTCTAAATTGATCTGTATTGTGGACAATAAAAGTTGTTTACTTCTTTTCCCTTCCTTTCCAGGAACTCTAATGGAACTGGGCATCTCCCCAATTGTAACATCTGGTCTGATTATGCAGCTGTTGGCTGGAGCCAAAATCATTGAAGTGGGGGATACACCCAAAGACAGAGCTCTGTTCAATGGGGCCCAGAAACGTGAGCACTAATACAATTAAAGAGCTTTATCCAAATTCAAGAATGTTTGTGGGAAAGATGTTTCCTATGGTGTTTTTTTTTTGTCGCTGGTTGTAAGCATGTACTCCTTTTCCCTCCAATTTCTGTCAGTCTTTGGTATGATCATTACCATTGGGCAAGCCATTGTGTATGTCATGACGGGGATGTACGGGGACCCTGCGGAAATGGGTGCCGGGATCTGTCTCCTTATCATTTTTCAGGTAAGAAATCCTGTATTTTCCTATGCAGATAATAAAACAGTTTGAGCCTTTTTTTTCCTACTCATTCTTTAGGTAATTGATATTTATTTTCTTGTGAATTATTTATAATATTTTGATTACAGAGTGGTATGTCTAAATTATGTTAATATAAAAATTTTAAATTCTAATCTCATAGTTGTGCTATATAAGTGCATAGTCATGTTATATAAATAATTATGGATCACACTTATATCATCAATTCTAAGATACCCTTTTTCCCCCCACATTCTGATATCTCTGAATGAGAATGTTTTCCTGTCCTTATAGCACCTTAAAAGTGCCATCAGCCAAGTGGCAGGCATAAAAGTTGTCGTTGCTGTGACAGGTCTCCTCAGCTGTTGTTGCTCAAGTTGCTACTGCATCGGTTGGTTACATGCACTGTTGATGTAACAAGCGTTTGAGCTTGATTGCTGACTGAAGTGTCTTTCAAAAATTTATGGTGATGTTTTATTCAATGAAAGTCATGTATATAGAAAGTCTCAGAAGCCAAGCGTGGTGCCACATGCCTGTAATCCCAGCATGTCGGAGCTGAGGCCAGCCTCGGCTACATAGTGAGTTCAAGGCCAGCCTGGAATACATGGTGGGACCCTGATTCACAAAAACAAGCAAACAAAAAAACCCACCAAAAAAAAAAAGTCACAGACAGCTAGATGATAAATATCTATGTCTAAGTCTAGAATTTCTTTTTTAAAAACCAGAACATAAAAATGTTTTTGTAATAAGATACTGTGCTATAGGTGGGCAGCATTCTCTTAGTGGTACACAAAGTAATGGCATTTGGTTTGAGTGTTTTGTGTTTTCTTGTTTTTTACATTGTTGGAAGTCAACGAGGTGGTAGCTCTACCACTTGCTGAGCTATGCTCCAGTTTGTTTGTTTGTTTGTTTGTTTTTCTGAGACACTCATTTAAATTGCTCAGGTTGGCCTCAAACTTGCAGTCCTCTTGCCTCTCCCTCCTGAGTAGCTGGGACTGCAGGTATATACCACCTTTCCTGCTATGGTGTTTTAAATAATAGTGTTAGTGTCAGTGACGTAACATACACACATGCATACCTACATACATATGTATATAGTGGTACCTAAGTTCATGAACTTAGTTCTGTCCATGATTCTAGTTGCAAACCAAATTGGATGAGAACCAAATCACATTTCCCCATAAGGTTAACACTGAATCTAACCACTGAATTTAATTTGGCTCTTGTCCAACTCGGTCTGTGACCAGAATGAATCAAGTTCATGAACCAAGGTGTATCTGTATGCATATGTGTGTGTGCATCTATCTTATCTATCTGACATGAATTTTTTAAATGGACACTTTGAAATGGGATTTTTAAGTGCCAACATAATTATCACTGTACTACATATCTTAAAGTGTGTAAAGCTTAAAAGATATTTTTCTGTCCTGTGACTCTTAAAAATCATTTATGGAAATTACCAAAGAATGGGTTGTATTTAAGTTACCCATATTCATTTTGTTTTGAAAAGTTAAACAGTGAGTATCTGGCTTTCTTAGAAATGCATCTTCTTGTCTACTATGAAGTTAAAATTAACTTAGAAAATTTTTTGTAACAGTTCCAAAATCTCCTCCAGAAAATATTTTTAATTACAGGGGTACCTCAGTGTACAAACTTGGTTCTCTCCATAATTCTGATTGCAAACCGAACTGGACAAGAAGTGAGTCAGAGTCCCCAGAAGGTCCATGTTGACCCTCACCACTGAATTTGATTCAGTTCTCATCCAACTTGTTCTGCAACCAGAATTGTGGAATCAGGTTCATGAAGTGAGGTCCTGCTGTCACCCTCATTACCAGTGGTTAGCACACATAGAGAGATATAACTATCTCACTAATGTTGACCTTCAATTTTTTTTTAATAAGTGTTACGTAGGAAGCAAATCAAGTGAGATCACCTGGTGAGAATGATGCAGAAGGAGAGTTAGATTGTTCGAGTGTTTCCTGGCATCATTAACAGTAGGGATCACTTTCTAATGAGATAAAACTGTTTTTTCTTTAATGAGGGCAGGAAGTTTTAACAGTTTACTGGGGTCTTAGGTACTCTCTGAGCTCTTGCATGTTTCTGTTTGGTGTCTTTATTTCTCCGTTTACAGACCATGACCTTGGCAAATTTATAGCCACTGAAAATAGGAAGAAAGGATATACCAAGGAGAGGAAGATACTCTGGAGACTGATTTTAAAAGTGTTCTTCATATAATGTTGCCATGGTCGAAAATACTAATAGGCCATTTGTTGCAATTTGTTTTGTTTTGTTTTGTTTTTTTCTGTATAGCATTTATGTAACTTATGTAACCTAACCCTTTTTTGGGGGTCGGGGTACTGGGAATTGAACATAGGGCTTCAAGAGTGCTGAGCACACGCTCTACCATTGCACTACTCTAGACCAAAATAACCCTGATTTTTAAAAGATATTCAGAACTAGCATTTAATTCTTATAACATTATGCATCAGTCAGCTATCCTCTAGTACCTTCCTAACAATGTATTTAGACCCTAAGGAAACAGACCTAAGGAATTATGGGTTATCTAAGGAATAACCTTGTATACATTCAATTGTACATTTAAATCTATATGAAAGGAAGTTAAACTATTCTAAAGTTTCAGTATCCAGAAATCTAAGAATAGTTATATTCCAAGAATGAAACAGGCTAAGTGAATATATACTAATTTGTTTTACATAAGTATTCTTGCCTACCAATATTTGTGTTGTGGTTAATTCTTCTAATGTTGTTTGTTTGTTTGGGTCTTTTTGAGACAGCTTTCACTGTGCCGTTCAGGCTGGCTTTTAACTCACCTTGTAGCCCAAGCTGGCCTCGAACTCATAATGATCCTCCTGCCTCAGCCTCCCAAGTGCTGGGATTACAGACGTATGCCACAATTCTTCTAGTGTTAATGCATGTAGAAATGTTGCAGTCAATCCTAGATTGGCATTGGCCCATTGTATCTTTCATATTGAAAATATGTATACACAGTGAAAAGCTATGATGGGATCAGTGTGTTTTCACCTAGAAATACAAGTTTTGACACCTGTTTGCATGCTAGTGTGGAAAGTACTCCTGACCTTATTTGTTGTCTTATTCACATGGTCAGTGTTTTTCCAGGAGTGGGTTTTAAAATCTAAATAGTGGGTCTTGATTAAAATTTCAAATAAAGAAAATAGTGTGCACAGCACACAGTAAAGGTATGTTTGCCAGACTTGAGCAGTGCGTGCACACCCATGCACAGCTGAGAAGTCAAGTGGCTCAGAGGCTCAGTGTTGTCCACGCCCATGTCTGTGCGATGCCTCTTCCGTTCTCACTGTGCCATCATTTCCGGGCCTCTCATCCCTTTTCACTAGCAGGTACAATTTTTGCCATCTTTTGTCTCATTCTTTTAACTGTAGAAATTGTTTCTTACTTAGATCTCTTTGCGTTCCTTTCTTTCATGAATCAGTTCTGCAGGACGTAAATGAGCCACTCTGCACTTTGAATGATACCGTTGTGAACAGGGCTCTGGAGAATGAACGGTTGTTTCAGGTGCTGTGAAATTTGGTCAGGTCATTTATCAGAGCCCATGACAGTGCATTTTGGTGGCCGATAGCCAGCACTCCCTGCACAGATACGGGTTGCTGTATGTGTGACCAGGAGTACTCACTCAGTACCTGTTGGTCACAATCAAATGTAGTAGTCCTGATTGTTCCCTCATTTTGTTAAGATGTCAGTCTTGGTCAGCATGTTCTCTCCTAGAAGTTCTGAGAACTGTACCTTTTTGCCAGTTCACTGAAAGTCTTACTAAAAGACTATAAGTAGACAGGTTAGGCTTTGAACAACCACTGAAATGGCAGTTAAGAGGAAAACAGCAACATTGTGTAAGGTAAGCAAATAGTACACTGGTTTGACCTCTCTTCTGACAGTACAGGATAAAGTGAGTAGACATGAGAGATGGAAGGAATGGAAGTGATTTCCTCACTTCTGTAGGAGGTGTCTTTGAGGCGGGGAGCTAGGAGATTAGGGGCATAGAAGCACATTTTCTTCCCCTCAATCAGACTGTTTTAAGATGGGAAGGAATTATACAACTAAGTCACTTGCAAGGCTGTAGTTTATTAATCAATGCATGCTTTTACAGAAATGTCTTCTCCAAGGAGAAAATTAAGAATGCTCAGTATCACAAAATTATACTTCATTTGTAAAAAAATTATGAGCTTAAGAACCTGGTGAACTCTTCAGATTTACAGTTATTCTTTGGCACTATTAGAATGTATTTTTACAATGGTTATAACCTGTGTTTATAATTTGTGCTATAACTTCCTGTATGTATTACAGGTGTGTGTGTGTGTGTGTATATATATATATATATATATATATGTAATATATAAAATGTTACATATATAATTTTTTTTATTTAATTTTGTTTTGAGACAGGGTTTTGCTATCCAGTGCAGGCTGGCCTAGAACTCACAGCAGTCCTCTTGCCTCAGTTCCTGAGTGCTGGGATTAAAGGCGTGCACCGCCATTCCTGGTGTATAGTAAAGTAGGAACGTAATCCTCACTCACGCCTACCCTTTAACGACACTCTACAGCTGCATCTCGTTATTCTAGAATTCATTCAGCCTTCTCGTTACTTTAAGGTGTTTTCCATGCTTTCATTTTCTCGCTGTCAAATTCTACGTCTGCGCTCATTTTTGTTTAGTGTGCTTTTTCAAATAGGCCCTATTTAAACACTGTAAGGGAAACTATTCAGATGATATGAGTGTACTTTACCAGTTGAAATGTCTGCTTTATAATGTGACAATATTTCTAATCCTGATCTTCAGAACTGGCTTCTGACTGAACTAAAGCAGCTGCAGAGCACCCAACAGTCACACTAGTGATATGACAGTAATTAGGTGTGATACTGAAAATGCCCATGCTTTGAAATAACCCATGGTGTTCATCTCTCCCTTTTTCTTGAGTTTATTCTTGCTTCTGCTTACGTGCATTTCTTTCCCCACAGTTGTTTGTTGCTGGTTTGATTGTGCTGCTGTTAGATGAGCTGCTACAGAAGGGTTACGGCTTGGGGTCTGGTATTTCCCTCTTTATTGCCACCAACATCTGTGAAACCATTGTCTGGAAGGCCTTTAGTCCCACT
Source organism: Cuniculus paca (assembly GCA_004365215.1). NCBI lineage: Eukaryota > Metazoa > Chordata > Mammalia > Rodentia > Cuniculidae > Cuniculus > Cuniculus paca. The sequence goes on from RJWT010012218.1 coordinate 17,524, forward strand.
ACCATTAACACTGGCAGAGGTACATTGCGTAGCGACTGCACCTGCACGAGTTTGGCTGGATATATGCTGAAATGAGTCTGTGGTGTAGCAAGCAGTACATGCCTGCAGCCTTTCTGTTTGCTACTGCACGAGATAGCAAATGCTGACTGTTCTAAACTTAGTAAGCAGCAATGTGTGGAGCAGGCATTACTATTTTAAAAAGAATGATACCTAAGATTTAGCCTCTGCTCATTTAAAATTTCAGTGGTTGGGAACAGATCTTAAGAATTTTGTTTGTTGCCCTTGCTTAAGCCATTGCTGCAGAAGTCATTTATCTAACTGTAACATTCCAAAGAGGATGAAAAGGTAGTACAGATTCCTTAAATGAAAAGACTGCTGTTCATTGTATCCTCAGGGAGCATTCATACTTTTGCTTCTCCTCTAGTCGACTTTGTAATAGCATCTAAGTTTTGAAAAGATTTCATTCTGTGTTTCCCCTTTACCCTTCACTTCTCAGTTGTTACCTGTTTTAGCAGATTAACATCCAAACTCTGGTCCGTGCCATAAGAAAATAGTAAAGATGGTTTATTAATGTGCTTGGTACAGTAAACTTAAAATCAAGCTTAATAGCAACATATCCTCTGACGTTTTTATTCTGCTTTGCTTTTTTTTTAATTTTCCCTCCAAATATTCTCCTTTTCACCTCTAAAATACAGAGCAGAGGCAAATCTTTATGAATAAAATATTTGCTATAGTAGATCCTACTTCGGATGTTTTCACCAGTCTCTTGAGAAACTTCAGATTTATGCTGAAGAGATAGATTTGCCTCAGTGATCTTAATATTTTTAGAACCTGCACACATGGCTGTATCATAAAGCAAACATTGGTGAATTCTTTTGACTTGGGTTTCAGGTTATTTGCTTTACCTTTGAGGTAATTTGGAAAAGTTGTCTACAGCTCATTGCTGTCTTGATTTTTCAGGTACTGAGTTTGAGGGTGCTGTCATAGCTCTGTTTCATTTGTTGGCCACCAGAACAGACAAAGTCCGAGCCTTAAGAGAGGCTTTTTATCGCCAGAACTTACCCAATCTCATGAACCTTATTGCCACCGTTTTTGTGTTTGCGGTTGTTATATATTTTCAAGTAAGTATAATCTTCACACTTAATTAATGGGCATGTGGATTTTTATTTTGCTCTTAAAGAGGAAAATATCATCTGAAATGTTAGTGTCTCACAAGTCTGTTCAAGATCTCGTCAAGCAAATGATTTCATTCTTTACATTCTAATATGAAGGTGCAAAATATTGGGATATGCAAAGAGAAACTTTTTTTAGCATTCTTTTTTATATTCCATGCTGCTACTTGTTTTTCCTCAGTAGTCTGTGTTCTTTCCTTGCTAGGAGAGAACTTCTTGTCCAGTCTTCTTATTACTGTCGATTTTGTTTTTTAGGGATTTCGTGTTGACTTGCCTATTAAGTCGGCCCGGTATCGAGGACAGTACAGTAGCTATCCTATCAAGCTCTTCTACACCTCGAATATTCCCATTATTCTTCAGTCTGCCCTAGTTTCAAACCTGTATGTTATTTCCCAGATGCTGTCTGTTCGATTTAGTGGCAACTTTTTAGTAAACTTGCTAGGACAGTGGGCTGTAAGTATTTTATTTATATTATTTTAAATTTATTATAATTTAGGGTTATATTTTTTAACTCACTGAGAAAGACATTGAGATAGTTGCTATTTTGTTTTCAGGTTCATAGCAGAGTATCTGGAAGAATTACAAGTGTTGTAAAACTATGATTTAATTATGTTTTACTATTTTACTTTCTAGGAACTTTTCTTGTATCATTTGAATGACCTTTTAGGGTAATATGAGTTGCTTTCATAAAAATGATTTCTTGTTTTTAGTCTTATTCCTCTATTGTCTGGAAGAAAAAAAACCTGGAAAGGAAAAAGAATCCCAGCTATTTGCTGATAAAATATGGGATAACAGAATCATCTTTTCCTATTTTTTCTCCATTTCTTATGGCTGGAATGACAATAAACTAGCTTGTGATTAACTGAGTTGGAGATAATGCATGTACTTAACAAGCCTGAAGAGCTAGAAATAGAAACTAGTAAATTCTGACTTCTCTTTATAGATTCTGTTTATCATGACTGCTAAAACTATCCAGTCATGTTGCTTGTGAAGTGTGAATTTCGGCTGGTTTAAAAATGCTATCATTTGACAAAGTAGTATTTTCCTATGAGTCAGAGAATTTTAAAAAGGCTAATTCCCTTTATTCTTTTGCAGAGTAAGAAAGATGCTGCTCCTCACTCATTAGTCCAGCAGTAATCATCACTGTGATAATAATTTCCTAGCCTAAGTGCAGTCAATAATTGGTTCTCTATAGGTTCTGTTGTGATCTTGACTAAAATTCTCTTAAAGAATTACTGGGAAATCGAATACATTTGTAAACAGTGCTTTCATTCTGAGATTGATGATTCTAGAGATAGTAAGAAATCATTTGAAAAAGATTAAGGAGCTGAAAGTGTTAATAATTGTAACCCAAAACTGTTTTTCTGTCTCTGTTCTATAACTTTATTTATTGTGAGCAAATATTGTTACTATAAAAATCTCATTACTATGAACATTTATGAAAAGACTAATTTGTTTTTTGAGGGGGGAGTTTAATTTTATTGGTGCATTTTAGATATAATGATTACACTCATCATATGGAATTTGTACCTGTAGCTATATCTTAATTCTTTTTTCCCATTTCCCTATCCTCCCTTTAACCCCTCTTCCCCTCCTCATACACAGAAGCTTTGTTTACATTTTTCCTATTCTTACTTCCTTTTCCCTTCCTTCCTGTCCCCCTCCCCCTCCCTAGTTCCCCTTCCCATTTGAACATTTTATTTCACAATTAAAGACTAATTCTTATAATAGTATACAAACCATACAAAGGTTAGGCAGTGAGCTCTTTTTTTTTTCAGTATTTTGACTGCATTCTTAATACTTTCAAATGCAAAAATCATGTAAGACTACCTTAACGAGTTGGAGGCCCTTACATAGTTCAGAAAACTTAACATTCTAAATATGTGATCATATTCCTATCTTCTCTTTAGTTTATGCCTTTAAAAAAATCACTCTTCTGTTAAATAGTGTGTTCAAAATGTCTTATATATAATTTTAAAGGTGCGAAGATAGTAGATATTAACTCCTTTAGGCTCATTGGCTGTAGGTGCTTTAAATTTAAAACTGTCATAATTTTTGAGAAATGTAAACTCAAAAATGATTTCTAGGTAGGAGCACCTATCAGCTACTTCAAAGGCTGAGACAGGAGGCTCACTTGAGCCCAGGAGTTTGCAATCACTGTGGGCAAAATAATGAGACCTCATTTCAGGAAAACAACAACAACAAAAACCTTAAGGTCTGGGGCGTAGGGAGTAGCTCAGTGATAAGAGTATTCTGCATATGCAAGGCAGTGGGTCCCTTGACAGGTTGTCCTTTTGATTCTTGTCCTCCAGGATGTCAGCGGCGGAGGGCCTGCACGTTCCTACCCTGTCGGAGGCCTGTGTTACTACCTTTCTCCTCCTGAGTCCATGGGTGCAATATTTGAGGATCCTGTCCATGTTGTTGTGTACATTATATTCATGTTGGGGTCATGTGCATTTTTTTCTAAGACATGGATAGAGGTGTCTGGATCTTCAGCCAAAGATGTAAGTATTTGGTTTACTTGAAAATAATTTTTTAAAAGTTTGTAATTTTTAGGTGCCAACATAATTAACACATTCCTACTTTTGTAATTTAAGCTGTTTAGTCCATTACATTCTTAAATGAGGTGGCATCACCTGCAGCAGGCTAGAAATGAGTTCTGGGAAGGTGAAAAATATGACCAAACTAACCTCATGCAATAAAATCTCTTTCCTCAGTGTTAAATTTCTCCATAGGGGGAATTTCATTACCACCTGTAATGGAAGAGGTTGAGAAACACGGGCTTACCCTGTGTCTAGCACATGTAGTTCATGGCATTGAAGCCTCAGGTTTAATGGGAAGGAGATGGCAGCGACAACTTGAAAGGTCTCGTGTATTGCTTTTGAGTATGTGGAAAGCATTTCACACAGTTGACAGCTACCATGAAAGGGTAAGAGTTTGATGTTCAAAGTTGTTTTTTTCTTGGCAGGTAGCCAAACAGCTGAAAGAACAGCAAATGGTAATGAGGGGTCACAGAGATACCTCGATGGTTCATGAGCTTAATAGGTAAGCTCAGTAGAATCGTTCCTATTTACACTATTTGATTGTTGCATTTAGAAATTATACTGCAGTGAACATGCTGATAATTTGTCTACATGTTTTGGGAAGGGCAGTCCAGGCTGGCCTCAGACTCTCAGTCCTCCTGCCTCAGCCTCATGGGGGGCTGACAGGAATATGCACAGCACCTGGGCTCACTTTTTTCTTTAGATAAACCCAATGAACCATTCGTCAAATAAGTTATAGTGCGTCTATATTGTAGACTGGCCAGTAGCCCAACGGAAGGGTAATGCAGGTTAGGAAGACACCTGTGGTATACAGTTGAGTTTAAAAGGTATGTTAGACACATGCAGTTATGTTTCCACGTTTGGTTTTTGTTACTTGTACAAATGCGTGTTTTCATTTCTCTACAAGTAGCAATGTTGGGTCATACAGTCAGTCTGTTAACATTTTGAGGAACGGCAATTTCCTTGCCAGCACGAGTTCTTGCTTTTTGGCTTCAGACCCTCTAGTGAATGTGAGATGGTGCACTGTGGTTGTGCTTTCCCTGTGACTAATGATCTAGAACATCTTTTCATGTGTTCATTGGCTATTTGTCTTCTTCGGAGAAGTATCTGTTCAGACCCTTTGCTCTGTTTTAATTGGGTTGTCTTTTTTGTTAGTTAATTTTAAGAGTTGGGTTGTTTCCAAATAGTAGTCTCATCAGATATGATTTTCAAGTATTTTTTTCCATTCTGTGGGTCTTTTTACTTTCTTGACAGTGTCCTCTGATACACAAGCTTTTGATTTTGATAAAGCCAATTTTATTTATTTTTTTTGGCTCCTTGGTGCTGCTGTTGGTATAATAGCTAAGAGAGCCCGGCCAGAACCAAGCTCACGAAGATCAATTCCTGTTTTCTCCTGGGAGATTCA
>RJWT010012219.1:0-22618 GCA_004365215.1 Cuniculus paca
AAGGTATGCTCTCCTAAGAAAGTGACATGGAGCTGAGGGGGTAAGGGAGGAGGCCAGTCAACTTAGGGTCAGGTGGTAGGGGCATAGAAGAGACCTCCAGACCACAGGAGGGGACAGCACATGCAAGTGTCCTGTGTTGGGGAATTAAGGCAGCTGCCCTCAGAGAAAGGAGGACACCTAGGGGAGGGCAGAGAATTGAGGGAGGAGTGGGTATGTGAAAACATAGCTGCAGAGAGAGGGGATTGGAAGAGACAAGTCTTTAGACCCAAATTGTTGCACAGGAGGTATTGGATGAGTGAAACCAAAATCAGTCAAACTGAACACAATTGAGAGAACACAAGGAGCAGCTTCTACTCATGGTAATGAGGAGTGAACTGGGATTTCAGCAACACTAACTAAAACTGATCAGGGCCAAGTGGAAGCTGTTTATATACTTATGACATCAACATGCCTAGTGTATACTCCATACTTATTTGGCCCATTGCATTTGCTCATCAAAAATAACAGTCAGTGAAAATTAGGAGTAAGGTAACAATGTAGCACCTAATCTTTATGGTTGGTTGACTAAATGCCAGCCCCTGAGCTCCCTGCCTTACAGAGCTCAGGCCTGAGTGCTGCTTTTCCCTTATTTTGTCCACCTGTTACTATGTCATTAAGACTACATGTCAAAGGTACATCCTAGGCCTCCAAGTCTGCACATTTCCACTACCATACTCTTGTTACATTTAAGCTTAGTTGTCATTTTAATTGGCTTACAAGGTGCCTTGAGGATTAGTAAAGTACACTTCTGGATTTGTTTGGGGGTCATGGAGGCATGACTTGAGGTCTATGTGTGGTCCCTGACCCCTCTTCTGCCATTGTTTCTCTGCTCTGCTTCCTGGCCACCATGAACTAAGCAGCTTTGCTCCACTATGCTCTTCTGCCACAATATTTCTTCCTTGGAGCCAGCCAACCATGGATTGAAAACTCTGACACTGTGGGCTAAATTAAACTCTTCCACCTTTAAATGGTATAGGTCATGTAGTCCCAGAGATGAAAAGCTAACTAGTATATTTATCCAAGTTGTTGTTCTTTATCTTTGTTGGGTTGGCAGCACTGGGGATTGAACTCATCAACCTCACGCTTGCCAGGCAGGTGCTTAGGCCACTGAGCTAAATCTCCAGCTTTTGTCTTTTAGAAACAGGGTCTTGCTATGCCATTCAAGCTGGCCTTGAGCTCACTTTGTAGCCCACGCTGTTCTTGAACTCACAATGATCCTCCTGCCTTAGTCTCCCAAGTGCTAGGATTACAGGTGTGTGCCACCAGGCCCGGCTGTTCTTTATTACCCCACAAACTCGCTAACTGAATACTCCTGGGTACTCCAGGATTACCATTGCCTTCTCCCCATCCATTATCCTTACACTAGCCAAATTTAAAGTATAAACCAAACATTTGCATTGATAGAAATGGAAACAACCCCAAATGAATGGATAAACAAAATGATGTTTTCAACAACAACAACAAAATACTGTGCTATTTAACCTTAAGCAGGAAGCAAATTCTGATATATGATACTAAGTGAACTTTCAGCACATTGTTCTAAATGACAAATAAAATGACAAATACTATGATTCTCTTTGTATGAGATATCTGAAGTAGTGCAATTCATAAAAACATAAAGCAGAATGGTGGCTACTAGAGATTTAGAGGAGAGGCAACAGGGAGCTGTGTTATAATGGATACTGAATTTCAGATTCACAAGATCAGAAAATTTTGGGGATCTGTTGTACAGTGATGTGACTATACCCTTACACAACAAAAGCATCCCTAACCATGGTTAAGATAATAACTTTTATGTGCTTTTTAGCACAATAAAAATATTTTTTAAAAAATTGCAAATCCTTTCAGTTAATCTCATGCTTCCAACCATCCAGTAGTGTTTCATTATGCTTAGAAAAAGCAAAAATAAAAAGGAAAATAGTGACCATCAGGACCCATACCATCTGGTCTCTGTCTGCCCTAAAGACCCCATCTCTTGGCAGTTTGCACCTCTTTACTATGCTGTAGCATTTTCCTTTCTCTTGATCATCTTGAAACATAGCAAGGTCACCATAACCTTTTACATTTGCAGATCTCTGTCTCCCAGTCTTCTCCTAGATTAATAGGATGAATTATTTGAAGTACTGAAGGCCACAGACTTAAATGCAGAGAAATCATTCGTCATTTATAATAATAAGAAAATAAATAGTAAGAAACCTACTTCTTGTTATCATTTACAGAATTATTTGTTTGCTTCTGAGACCTTATCTGAGACCTCCTTTCTCAGTGGAGTTTCCAATTTATGAGGCTTGATTTTAACAATGTTCATGATCACACTTCAGAACACCCCCACCCGTTTTCATGAGATTCAACAACCTGCCACTGATTTTGAGGAATACTGAGTTAATTTCAAAGAAGTGACAAAGGTTTTCTTACATTTCATTTAAAGTTTCTATAAAGTTTATCCAAAAAAGATCTTCCAATAAAGCTGCATCATTCTGTAAAGGCTTCTGGGGGGCGGGCCTGCATATTTAAAATTCCAAAAAGTCAGCCTTGAGAAAATGTGAACTTTATCTTGTAATAAAGAGAAGCTCCATGAATATTTGGGGTTTTTACTGAAAGGGAAATGTGCAGCAGTCCAACCTCAGGCTTTTGACCACCTATATCCCATTCAGGGCCTAAGTCCTGTTTGTCCCTATGATTGAGGTATATGCAGATAAGGATGTATCTTCTCTGAATGCCCAGAGTTACCAAAAGTGTCTAACTCTGACTTCCTATTTTCTAAGCTCTGTAATAACAGTCACTGGAGAAAAAGAAGAGAGGAAATGTATGTATGTTCTTTCTCATTATAAAAATTTATTTTTATTAGCTCCTTTGTCTCATGTGGCTGGCACTGAACAACCAGAACAGATCCATTATTAGCTTCTGCCAGCATCTCTGAAGCCTGCTTTTCAGTAACCTCGAGTTGAAGTGTTTTTGAGATCTGAACTGCCTTTGTTCATGGAAGGTCATATGCGATACCATAGGATCCGGCTTCCTGCATTTCTGCTCTCTATCTTGACAACATGTTGAGTCCCTGAAATGGCTAAACTCCTTTGCTAAGGCACATAAGCTTTTGGTGACAAAGGGGACCAGGTGAGGGACAGCACAGCATTATCATTCATTTGTTCCTTGAATCCCTAAGAAATTGGGAGTCTACTGGTTCCACAGGATGAAGATGTGGGTAGGTTTGAAGCTCGGTTATTCCTCTAGAGACTCCATACCAAATGAATTTTAATGATCTCTCTCTCACTTCCTCAAACACAGTTTGATACTCTACTGGGCAATAAAGTTTAAAGGTTGGAAAAACTCCAAATCTGGGCACAGAGAAGTATCTGCTTCATTATCCCAGACTATTAAAAAAAGACAGCAATTCATTGCCAGTACCTGGCAGGACTGCTGAAGATTTCTGTCATTTGTTAAGTAGTGCTGCACCCTTGAAATGCTTTGTGTTTGAAAAAACAAAACAAAAGAAAAGAAAAATAAAAAGCAAACAAAACCTACCTTACATGCCCTCTTTATTGCTCATGGTGGCTAACTGATCATAATGTCAAGCATAAAAGATAGGGAATGGGTCTGAGCTACCAGATGGGCCTCTTTCCTCTCCCACTGTAACGTTAAGTGCTGTAACAAGCTGTTAAGTGATAAAGATGCGAAGATACATATTTAAAGACATCATGTAGGTAAAAGACATCTGGGAGCCTTGAGGTAGAATACAGCAGAGTGCCTTTTCATCTGTGAACTAATAGTGGAGAAAGCCTAGCATTCCTGCTGTTACAATGGTTGGTGGAAGATCCACAAAGAGAAAGATAGAGGAAGAACGACAGAGGTTGGTGCCTGTATGTGTTGGGGACAGGTGTCAAAGAGTGTACAGGAAGCAAAAACACGCCAGCACACCTGGTTTTGGTTGGCTTGGCACATTCATATTCCCTAAAATTTGCCCTCTACTCCCTGTACTTTTCTCATTGTCTAACATGTGGCTGAAATGTGTCCCTCTTGGTAGATAGAGAGCATGATATGCAAATTGAAGACCTGGGAATTTTCCTGCTGTCTTCCTAGGCATTGAACTGGCATGGGGGAATTTTAAAACATACGCTCTTGGAATCAAAATTAGTTTTTATGCCTGTAGAGGCAAGGAGCCCACAGAAACTACCAACTGGCATTACTGAGAATAATTATTGTCAAATTGAGTCCATTGTGAATAGTCCTCATAGATAATTGCCAGGGTTAGAATGAGGACCAAAGAGGGAATTTTAATATTTACTAACTCCCCAGTGAAAAAAGAAATCTTTTGCTTTATTAAAGGTGATGATGTTAGTAATTTGCAGATGAAATGCATTAGTGATATGCACTATAGGACATTGTAACAGATACAGATTTTTTGATAAGATGCTTTCCACAATGGATGATTTACATTCCACTGGTGGATTTCTTCTTTACAGAAGTATCTAGACTTGAAGTCAGAGAATTTTTTCTGTTGAGAATATTCTGACTCTATAGGAAACCAGAATCTACTGAGCCTTTGTAAGGAAGTCCATGTAATGAATAATATAGGATATGTTAGTAATTTATAATGAGAATACTTTTGCCAAGACTCTTCCTACTAGAGTAAGAGCAGGCATGGTTACAAAATTACACATTATCATTTTGTGAAAAACATTCAGAGATTGCCAAACCTTGGGCATGGTAGGAAATACCTTGTATCCGGACCATCAGTATGTTTTTCTTTAATGAATTGAGAGAAAGGCATAGACATTTTCTGGTGTCCAGCCAAAGATGTCTAGTCAAGAAAGCCCTTTTGGACAAGATTAAAGGTGATGATCTTTGGATGTGGCAGTCAAGCTTGTTGATTTGACTGAGTTTTGAGACACAGGAGGTAGTGATTGGATTATGGGGGCACTATATTCATCAGTGGATTAAGCAGTTGATATTCATGGCTGGATGTACTGTTAGAAAGTAGGATCCAGTTAGTGGTGGGTCACTAGGGACACCTTTGGAGGGTAGATCTCTTGCTGGCATTTTTTGCCTGTGCTCTGCTTTCTGTCACCATGAAGTGAACAGTTTGACTCCCTTACCTTATACCCTGACATCTTTGCTTCAGATCCAGCTGACCATGGACTAAATTCTCTGAAATCATGAACCAAGTTATTTATCATGTTCTTTAAGTTTTGGGTGTCAGATATCTAGTGAGCAACAGGAAAACTAATTCACTGAATCTTGTTGCAGACTATACAGTGATTCTGTTCTAGCCATCTGTCTTTGATGCCTACCCATAAGTAATCTTAGGAGATAGATTCACCTATTTCCAGAATTCTTCTAAGAGTACAGGCTAAGCAGGACATGATGGCACATTCCTGCAATCCCCAGCAGTCAGGAGACTGAGGCAAGAGGATAGTGAATTTTAGGATAACATGGTCTATATAATGAGACTCTGTCTCAAAAATTTTTTTTACAGTATGTAGGGATATTTGGGAGGTATTTGATCTCTTACTTATGTACCCTCTTACCTTATTACCTTGTGCTTGCTCATCTGACCCTAGTTTGAAGAAATTTGACTCGAGAGAATAGTAACATTTGACTAGAGAGTTGGCCCTACATATTTGCAGTACTTTCATCTTTTGTCATCTATACAACAGCTTCAGGATTTGGTTTGGTATGGAGGGGAGGAATACAGAGATTTTGTTATCTCATCCATGTTCCCACCTCACACTGAGAATACAGTACAAGGCACCAATCAATATAAGATCATTGTTACGGTTTATATCTAAATGTTCCACCAAAGCCTCATGCACTCATAGGTGGGACTTTTGGAAGACAAATGGGTTGCGGTAGCATGATACTCATCAGTCTACTGATGAGTTTAGAGCTAAATGTGATTTAGAAGGTAAAAGCTGGTCAAAGGAGGCGGGTGACTGGAGACATAACCTGGAGCAATACACCTCTCTCCTTAGTTACTTGATTTTTCTCTACATCCTGTCTGCTATGCTATTCAGCTTTGGAAACAGCAAACTACGGACTGAGTTTCTATGAACTGTGAGCCAAACCATTTATCCTTTAATTTATGTATTGGGCATTGTGTCCCAATGGCAAGAAAACTAAAACAACTATGTAGAGGAATTTGAGTCACAAAGTCTAGACCGGATTTGAATGCTAGCTCCAGCACTGATTCCTAGGTGGCTTCCTAAGCCTGAGGTACCTCATCTGCAAATTAGGATGACACAGAGGTACTAACACATGGACTTCTAGGTAAGAAAGTTGGGCTTGGGTTTTTAGGTAAGATTAACTGAGTTCATAAAAGTTGTGCACCTAGCACTGTGGTAGTCACATAGCAAATGTCCAATGTGTGACAACCATTATCAGGTAGGATTGGGTTGCTAGCTGTGATTCTCACAGGTTTGCTGCCTTTTGGCCAGCTTTGTGCTTAGATAATCTTCCTTTATGGCTCACATCTACACAGCATACTTTTCTGGGAAAGAAAGAACTTGTTTTCCTCATTACTTTGGGTATAATCTAGAGACTATGGTCCCACAATTTGTTTCCATGGTTACTAGGAGGACGTATCCATGATAGTGAGAAGATGCAATGGTCTTTTGGGCTTAATCTAGATCCATGACTCAAGACTGGAACTTGAAGAAGAGTTTGGGTTAAAAAGATCCAAGGATGAAAAACAGGCTAGTGAGAAGGATAGAAATGGGGAAAATAATGAAGGAGCAGGCCCAGTGCAACTATTTAGCATGCTTTGCCAATTTCTTATGTCCATCTCAGGGAATCAGTACTTCAAGACGTAGACCATGCTGTTCCATAAGCCTAGAGTCCATGATCCAATAAACCACAAGATACTCCATAGTTTGAGGATACCATTTGCTTAAAAGTGTGTCTAGCATGCATTTAATCACACACACACACACACACACACGTACATGTGTACACACTCACTTGTACTCTCCAGACTTGTCTGGCCATATTCCCTTGCATTTGACCTCCTAAGAGACTGTGGAGTAGGGTGTAGAAGTTTAACTGCTTTGCTCTCTCAAGGCTGGAAGGCTAGTCAGTCACCTTTCCTTCCCTCCTTGGACTCATCCCACATTCCTTCAAGTACATGGGTAGGTAAAGTACCCCACAGAGATCATACTTTGCTCAACCAAATACTTCTTCATTGAAGAGCAGCCGTCTGTTGACAATCTTTTCCTTTGTCCTAGTGATGTTTGTAGCTGGACTTAGCAGTTGAGAGGGAAGGCAGAGATGCAAGGGCATGTTCCCAGTGTGCACTCACCTTCTGTCTCACCCTCTGTTTGACTGTCTGATCCATCTCTAATATGACAGCAAAACCTGACTCTGTTGAGGTCTTGCTCCAGGGTCCCTCTGCTGTTGTCTTACAATTCTGCAATCTTTGATCATAATAAGAACCGTAAGAAAGAAGAGGAGGAAGAGAGGAAGGAGAGAAACATGGAAAGAAAGGAGAGAGGAGAGAAAAAGAACATCATGGTAGTAAAACGAGGACGAGTTGAGCACAATATTCAATAATTTGTGAAGACAGATAGGGAGGGAGAGAAAATGGGGAATAAATGAAAGAAAGGGAAAAAAGAGGGAGGGAGAAGAGAGAAGGAAGGAAGGAAGGAAAGAAGGAGGGAAGGAAGGAAGGAAGGAAGGAAGGAAGGAAGGAAGGAAGGAAGGAAGGAGTATACACTAATGATCTGCTGTGTGCATGGCCAAAACTCCCCGTGTATTTCCTTCTCTGATCCTCACTATACTGTGGGAGATCATCCCTGCTCTCTCCCCTTTTTCTAGACAATAATGTAGAAGGAGCTTTCTCCAGAACAGTTCCCTGTGCATTTACCTGCAGGTCTTTTCTCCAGACCCAGGGTTTGGACCTACTCTGCTTCACATAGCCCTCTGCAGTCTTTCTCACATAAGCCTCTGCCACCCCTAGCTGAGCTTCACACCAAATCACACAAAGAGAGCTGTGGTTCATCTCCCCTTTAATCCTTGTACTTTGTCCTTATTTCCTTAGTCTAAGATTGAGACCCTCAAGGTGTCCACCTCCTTTCTTTCCTGCCCACATGTCAGCTTATCCTGCTCCACAGCACCCCTGAAGACAGCTATTTATGAACCTCTGCTTAACAGGGGTGGTTTCTCTCCAAATGGGCCTTTTAGTGGTCAGACCCTTTGGCTACTCTGGGTGGCTGCAAGATTGGGTTCTGATAGGGTCCTCACTTGTTTGCCTTCTTGATTCCCTTTCCGAGCCCTCTCTACTTCCACTTCAGGTAAGTTCATTGAGCACCTATTAGTTTAAAACATTGGGACCTGTTTTGTCCCTTCCCTGGAGCCCCTCCTCCTTCCCCTAGGACCCTACCTAACTCCTCCCCCCATGGCAGAATCCACCTTTTTTTTTTTAACACCTAGCTCACGTGCCAGCTCTACTCATGTTCCTCGATTCTCCCAGACAATGTCAGTGAGCTCAGAATTCATTTTATGAACCTCCGTAGAAACTCCTGAGCCCTGTGTTTAGACATCCTGGCTTTGCATTTCAGCTCTGCCTCCTACTAAGTGTGTGACTCTAGAGAAGCCATAGCAACCTCTCTAAGCCTCAGCTGCTTCATCTCCAAAACAATCATCATCTCCAATCAAATTGACATCACAGAGTTGTAAGGAGAACAAAAGAGAGATTTGGGAGCATTCCTGCTTCACACAAGGTACCTACTGATGGGCTATTATTTTGATTATTTTATATTTACATGTTTCAGGGAGTCTATAGCAAAAAAGGACCAGTATCTCAAGTGAAAAAATTATTCATTTTTATAACACTTCCATTTTGCACATGTATATTGGCTAGATCATAAACATAACCCAACTTTTTCATGAAAGTGAAGATTTGAACTGAAAGAGGCACCAGAAAACTACCAGTTGTAAGAAATTTGAAAACCAATCATTTATCAGGTGATTTGGGAATAAAACGAAATATCCTATTACCTGCATTCTCACTCTGGGTTTATATCACCTGCATAAAAATGTATGCATGAATCCCTAGTCCTACTGAAAGACAACTTTCCAGCAGTAAACTCTGCCCAAGTATGGAGATGCAATCACACCGGGTTGTTTGAGAAACAGCCCCAATCTTGGCACACTGAATTCTTTCAGACAATACTAACTTTTTCACCCACAGAACATACTCTGTGGTCAGAGGTGGAGTACCAGGCTGTATGTGAGGCTGTGATCATCACCTTTTACTGTCACAGACATCATTATGAGTTTTTCTTTTAACATCTTTCTCTGAATAGAAACATGCAGGCATGTACTAAAAGTGTTCTATGCTGTGTTGCGGAAGTACTGGCTTACTGTGGACCAGTAGTTATGAAGAAACTTCCCATCACAAGCTGGTGCCTCATTTAAGTCCTTGGTTAGATTCTGACAAGCCACTTTATGGAAGGGTGTGATGATGTATGGCCTTCCCAGCACCTCAGCTTGCATTTTGACATCACCCACAATTCTGCATATCCAGTTTGCTCTGATCCAGGAATAACTCTTCTCCCTTCACCTTTAGTATTCAAGGTTGTGTCCTGATCCCGATACATCTGTGTTTAGGGCAAAACTGGAGGGTCGTCAATTAATCTTATGTATGACAGTTAATTACTCCCTGAAGCTTCCTTTTCTCCTTCCCAGCTGGACAGAGAAGTGGTGAGTCCTCCTTTCGGACGGCAGCCTCTCCATGTCCTGACTGGATTTTGTTTATTTTTTGTTCTGTTTTGTTTTTGTGTTGTTTTGTTTTTTGGTAGTTTTTGCTCTTTCCCATACATTGCTTTAATAGGAGGGGACTTGGGGATTTATATTCAAGGATAATTGAAAAATGGTCTGTGTTCCAGTGAATACTTTTCCTGGGCATTTTGATATCCACGGCCCTTAAAACCTCTGCATGGGGCTCTGCTGCTAAAATTAAATGACTACTTTATGGTCCCAATTTTTCATTACAAACCTTGTCTTTATCTCATATTGCCCTATCATGGATTGGTTTCAAATTGACCCTCTCTTATCTTCTACATATTCATTCATGCTCAGGATTTTGCCAAGTAGTAAAATTTTGGCCTTCTGTCATTAGCTGTTACTTCATTTTGCAGTTCTTAAAAGTATATGGCTATGCATTATATGAGAAGTACATTTTCTGTAGTGTCTTGGCCCTAATTCTGGTGATGTTGTTAGTGAGGACGATGGTGGCAATAATGAAGGTGAGGATGACCATTTTGTCTTTAGAGGAAATGAAACCTACTGAGTTGAAATGATATACTTAATGCCTCGCTGATTTTGGTAAGTTCATATTTGTGTTGAACCGATTCAGGTTGTGGATTTTCTTTCAGTCTTTCTTAACCCCTGAGTATTGTTGTCTCTGCAGTAGTTAGAAGTGCATGATAATTGATAAGTGTTTGCGGACTCAATTGAGTGTTGTCTGGTCTAAATACTATGTACATTTAAGAAGTACATGATAGTTAGGGAAGATTTTAATGTGACTCTAGAGGGAAAATACATTGCAGGACTCACTCTGCAATAGGAAAAGAAAAGGGGAAACCATTACATTCATTGATCAGTCACAAGGTACTGTGGGCGTCAGTGTGTGGACACTGCAAAGGAAAGGCAAATTAGTAAATTACACTGTATTGTTTCACTTAACGTTTCTATTCTACAGATGGGCACTCTGAGGGTAGGTAATCTTATGCCATTCCCCCATCATACAGACCTGACCCAAATTCAAATTTAGGCTCTGTACATTGCTCAAAAGCCTGACAATATCCTGGACCACTCATCAGAGTGAAGAAATTCAGCACCACCCCCATTACCTCTTCTCTTGGGTCCCTTAGAGGTAGCCCTGATAAGGGTTTTCCACAAGCACTGACCTTTAGCTTTGTATATGTGTATTTCTTATAGAAGCAGCAAAAATTGCGCCTTATTTTTCTCCAAAGTCACCATAAACAGGCATGGCATTTAGCCTGAGTTCAGTCGTGTACAAATTTTATTTCTGGCTTATCACCTAGAGGGGCAGGAAAATGAAGGAGAAAGTATTTCCTCAGTGAGTTCCCAAGGACTGTGAGAAGATAAACACTAGTCTAAGGACTTTTCCCTTCTCCTTGACAACCTGCCTCACACTCTATGCAGATGGAAAGTGGAAAACTCGATTTGCCAAACTAGGCAAACTCCACTGCGGTGAGGATGGAAGGGAGCTGCCTATGTAATTTATCTCTAAAATGGGATTGATAATACATTCCCTGCCTCCCACACTGGGTTGAGTGAAGATCAAATAAAAATGAATGTGGGAGAGCTTTGTGCAGTGGAAAAGGTCAAATGGGAACAGTCAGGTAGTGCTGGTGCATTGCATTGTTACCACTGACTCTTTCAGGGAGAGGAAATTCTGCACATTGGGGTGTAGCCCAGGTTTGTACCCAGTGTTTCCTACCTCTAAAAAAATCTAGATAATTTTCCTTTCTCTTGAGGATTCTACAAGAATTTTCAATTACCAAACATCTATTCCATGCCTGGGTCTGTATTAGCAACATAGAGTATAATTTCTCATTTAATCTTTGAGGGACTTTGTTACCTCGATTTTACAAGGTTCAGTGTTGGAAGTATTGAAGGATTTACCCAAACTCAGGCAACCAGCATAGACCAGAGCTATAGATATGGACCCAGATTCTTAACCAACTACTCTGATGATAGAGAATCTGCTTTGAATCCGTAGGAATGATTGTGAGCTACTAGCTGCTTCATCCTAGGTGAGGAATCAAAGGAAATACTGAATCTATTTGTGTGTTTTCACTTTGGTAAATATTCTTATTCTGTGACTAGAGACAGGCATGTTCAAGGGCTCACCCTCCTTTGTAGGGTCTTTGGTTTTCTATGTAGCTCCCCATTGCTATTTGAAGTACGGAAACAACTTCTCTACATGAAAAGCTTCCTAAATTATGTTGGCTCAAGCTCTCTGAGATGATGGTGTATTAAGATTTAAAATGATGTTGATCCCAGTGTTTTGATATCATTATTAATATGCTTCTGATTTATGCTTTAGGCAACAGGTTGTATTTTTTTAAAAAATGTAATTCATTGTCTCAAGGACCTAATTTGTCACAGCATGTGTATATTTTGTAAGAATTCTTCAATGAAATTACTCAGCCTAACTGCTGTATCCATAGGTCTGTTTGTTTATAAGCAAGGAAAAGTATCTATAGGTATCTTGAATAAAAGCTGATTTATTCAGAGATATTTGTCCCAGGCATACCCTCCCTGGATAATATTTTCCAGAGAGTTCAAGGCTGTGTTCTATAATGATACTTGCATACCCACGTTTATAACCCTGCAACTCATAATAACTAAGCTCTGGAAATAGCCTAAATGCTTATTAACAGACATATAGGGAGATTTTATATATATATATGATTCGGTCATAATGGAGAATGAAATTATGTCATTTGCAAGAATATGGATAGAAACTGAGACTGTAATGTTAAGTGAAATATGTCAGACACAGAAAGTTTAATATCACCTGGTTTCTCTTATATGAGAAACATAAACAAGTAAAAGAGTTAAAGGAGAGATAGTAGGAAACAAAAAGGCAAAAGGCAGACTTTTGGAGAACGTGAACGGAATAGGGGAAGGGAGAAGAGGGGTGTAGGAAGGGACAATATTACAATATGTTGTATCCATGTACCATTCACCAAAAACAAATGAGCAGGGTAATTATGATGTATTGCAAATATACGCTGATAAAGAAACAAATATATGTGGATCCCCCCAGACTGAAGGGAAAGTGGAAGACCAGGGTAGAAAGGGCAGTAAGAAGGGGCAGGTGGAGGGTTCTGGAAGATCATCTCAGCTGCCAGCAGACTTGGGCCCTGTTCTGTCATCATCAGAAAAGAGAACTAATGCCATCAGTTTTCAGTCTCTGAGTAACCTATCTTGGGTCAGGTGCTTGCCCATTGATTTGGGAAGACCAAGGAAGCTGATTAACAGGGCCACTAAAGTGATGCTAATGGAACAGAGGGAATGCTCCAAAAGGAAATTGATGCGTTATTGTCAATAGAAAATGGGTGGTAGATATTTCTCAGGAAAACAAAACCCTAGTAAAATTATTGTCGTTCCCTGGTGTTGGATAAGGCACAGGGGAAAAAATAATTCCAAAGGCACTAGAAAGATGTAAACTGGCATAAACTTTCTCAAGAGTAATTTGTCAATTTATATCAAAATCTTTTTACAATGTTTAGATCCTTTAATCAAGCAGTTTCATTTTTAGGAATTGAGACTGGCAGCAATCAGGCAGGTGGGAGCTGCTCTACTGGATGTTTCAAATGGTGTTTTTCTGTAATTGTGAGTGAGTTTAGAAAAATATCTAGCAATGGGTATTGGTAAAATCATAGCAAATAGAAGTTTTGACAAGAAAGCACAAAGACTGTTCTTGTCTTTCATTGATTGAGGAAAAGGGGTATGCACATTTTTAAAGAATGATCGTGTTAATTTCTGAAGCTTAAAACATGGCTTTCAGACATTCCTTTCTCATGGCATTCTGTCTCCTCATTTAATTGTAACTAAATCCTTCCTCATTTTTTCCTTCTTCCTTAATTCCCTGAAGCATTAACAGTCCTGTATGTTGAGCCCATACCAAGTTTCTAAGAAGTGCTTTTGGGCTAACCTGGAAACTTCTAACTGCAAATACCTTGCTTGAATAACCAAAAGACATGGCAATTTTTCTGAGCCTTGAACTTAGATAAGCTGCCTTAAAATAGTAAATATCTGCTATAAAATTCCAGTTCCCAAAGCCAAACAGTGAGGACTCCTCATGCTTGAAAATGGGGGGTTTAGGGTTTGTGCTAGAATATGAAATCCTAATCATGGGCCCATTTTAAATTCTGTGTTTGGTTCTTGTTGAATTAGTGTTAACAGAAAGGGAATCATGCTTTTGCTGGACTCCTGGATTAAAAGTTCAGTTCTCATTTTTTCTTACCAAGGTTATAGACCAGCTTCTACAAAGCCAAATATTTGTTTTCTAATGAAAGTGTTAGGATATTTGGCGGAGTAGAAGTGTCCTTGCATCTAAAAAAAACCTGGCATCTGTTTTCTTTGAATCAATTCCCAAAGATTATGCAGTGCATTTTAATGGTGCTCTGGGGACCTACAATGTGTGTGCCTGAAAAATGAGGATGAGCATTTTATACATCTCTTAAATGGATAAACCTCCACCCTACCCCAAATGATGAGATCATAAAGCAAAGTGCTATTAATCTGGAGGTGAGGGGAGGGAATGCCATAATTCCAGAGATGATATTTGTTGAAATATTGATGGCTTACCACCTTGTTTTCCTGGATTAATTTTTACCCGTTAGCTGTTCATCAAAAGATGCATAATTTTGTTGTATATGGAGTATTTTTAAAAAGAAGGTATTTATGAAGACATCAACTTCAGTCAATGAAAGAAGACAGTTAATAGGCTTCAAAATATGCTTCAGCTTGGTGTAAGGAAAGCAATTCTGTGTGAAGCTGTTTCTATTAATTTAACTCATGGGAAGTTATAAGAGTGACTTAGAAAGTTAAATGTTACCTATTCAGGGACTATAATTTGGGTTGGGATAGGATACCCAACTTAACATTAATAACGAGGTTACCCATTTAAATAAGGTTCAATACCCCAACTACCCCCCAAAGTAGCTAGGAGAAGATGCGTCATAAAAATGGATATTTTTCATGAGATTGCATTTCCCCTGCTTCACACAGGTGTATGCCTTCCCTCTGTATTTAGAATGCAACTCAAATCTTAAATTGACCTACAGCTTTGTAGACTGCCCCTGTTGTATATACGTTACTCTGTTCCTCTCTAGCTGCACACTTTCTTCCTTTTTATCCTGCCCACTCTCAAGTTCCTATCATACTGAGGGGCTTGCTCAATTCCCTAGCTTTGTCTAGGTATTATGTTTCTGTTTCTTTAAAGACCTGGCTCCTTTTTTCCCCATTATTCTGGATATTAAATAAGCCATTGTCAATCCCGGGAAGTCATTTTCTTTCATTAGTACTTTTTTCTCTTTAAAGTTATCTTACATATTTGTTTATTGTTCAGTTTCCTATATCTGCCAAGCAGGAAATAAGCACCATGTGATAAATCTCCTTATCCTTCTCATTTACTGTTCTATCCTCAGTATGTAGAGAGATGTTTGCTAAAAGGTAGGAACTTAGCAAATATCTAAGGAGGGAGGTAATTAAGAAATGAAGGAGGAAGGAAGGAAAAAAGACAGAAAGACCAGAAGACAAAGAAAAATCACTTGCAATAAGTTGATAACACTTCTAGGCATTTGGATGAAAGGTCTGTAGATGGTTTGGTGTATGGTTGGGGTATAGAAACAGTGGATTTGATTTTGGGCATGTACAGAAGGCTAAGGACCATTTAAGATAGACACATGCTTGGTTCAGTGAAATGAAGACCCCATATGTTAGCTCCAGTCACTGTGGGTGAGCCCTGTGGTTGACATCACCACTTCACTATCTGAATGGCTTTAGTAAATCACTTGCACTTTCTTGATTTTCTTCTTCAGTCTAAATGAGCACATCTATTGGATAAGGAATTTTTATGCTTCCAAGGTTGTGTCCAGACTTTAGAGGTCCCATAAGTATTTTTATATTAATGTCATGAATTTTTTAAATCTGTTAAATACTTCAAAATTATACGTCTCTCAAAATAGTTGCCTGGCCCCCATTGGTTGACTATAATAAGAAACTATTCTCTGTGTTAGGCATGCCACTCCATCATATTTTGAAGTTGTGTAGAGGGTTTTACTTGAAAAAGAAGTCTGGCTGCAGCAGTTTTACAAAGTCTGTTTCAAAGCTTTTATGTCTATGATTGTCCTCTTTTATAATCAAGTTCCTAGCAAACACTTTGGATGAAGGTAAGAGTGTCACAAAGTGGTAGATGCAGTTTTTGGAGCTTGTTTTATGTTGGAAGGGCTTGTGATATTTTAATTGTTTCCGAGGGCTACCATAGCAAAGTAGCCCAGACTCCTTTCACTGTTCTAGAGACTAGAAATCTGAAATCATGGTGTCAGAAGAGCAGTGTTCCCTCTGAATGTTCAAGGGAAAGTCTTTCCTTGCCTCTGCCAAGCCACTGATAATTATTAGTAGTATCTGGCATTCTTTGACTGCTACAAACTGCACTCCAGACTGTCTCTCTATCACAAAGCTTATTCTCTGTATGTTTCAGTTTCCGCAAGTTCCTTCTTTTTGATAAAGGTAACAATCATGGGAGTTCCATCTTAATCTTGTGTGACTTTATCTTATCTAATTATACAGGCAAAGCCTAAATTTCCAAACAGTGTCATATCCTGCTGTCTGGGGAAACATAAATTGTAGTGGACACTATTATCCCAACAGGGGAATCACTGTGTTAGTGAAGAAATGACAGTGCTGTTACAGGGTTTTTGTCTGCATACAGTATTTCTTCCATGTTATAGACATAAAAATGTAAAATTCAGACAACTCATCAACGTATTTTTTTTTTAGAATTCCCTATAAAGCATCCAGAACTATGGTAAATGATTTGGATAAAAATGAAAAGATAATCAATTCTAGGTTGAAGGAATAAGTGCTGTAATTAAAAAGCAAAATGGCACTCACAGCACCATCAGAGAATTTACTGTAGACTCAGTTGTGTTGGAGCTCAGAGAATTGTTTGATGAATCAGGGCTGGTGTGGTTGAAATCCCTGCTCTGATGGAAGAAGTGTTTGGTCTGACCACAGGGAATGAATCAGACCATGTCACTGAGCAGAGAAGTTCCAAGAAAACTCCAAAGTCAACCAAAAGTGTTTGTACTTAAGGGCAGGTTGAGAACAAATTCATGTTTCATATTGTCTTAGTCCATTTGTGTTGTTATAACAAAATATGGCAGGTAACTAATAAAGAACAAAGATTTATTTTTCACCATTTTGGAGACTGGAAAGTCCAAGGACAGGAATCTCATACATTTGTGTCTTGCAAGAACCTGATTCTATCTTCCAAGATGGTGCCTTCTGGCTGTGTCCTCATGAGAGGAAAACGTGTCGTCGAGGGCAGAAGGAATGGAAAGATTAAGAAAAGGACATAGCTAGTTCTCTAAACCCTTCTGCAAGGTCACTAATTCTACTCATAAGCACTCTATAACTTAGTAATTTCCTAAAGGCTCCCCCTCTTAATGCTATAACATTGGCGATGAAGTTTCAACACATGAATTTTGAAGGAGATACAAGCATTCAAACCATAGCACACATGAAACTCTTATGTCATCTAGACAAAAAGAATCAATTGTGATGGCTGAATACAATTGGGACTAACGATCAAGTCAAAATGACTCTGTGAAATTGGGCCTTGAGGCTGGAAAACAGAGGAATTAAATAGTTAGACATACTGTTCGTATCACTAATATGGCCACATGCGCATGGCTGTGTGATAGATGTGAAGATGGCTGTGAAGATAAGGCTCCCAATATTTACCTTAAATACAATGAACACATGACACATCATATCCATTCTTTATATAGTATCCTTCAAAGCTCTTCCTTCTGCATGTTTGACTTTTTGCCCTTTCTTCTTAAGTTAAAATTACATGAAGCTGTGCTTGGAGATATAGAGAGTTTTCATTAGGATATGCTTTATTGCTAACAGCAACTCAGATGCTTCCTACAAAGGATAGCTCAGAAGCCTCCTCACAGAAATAAACCTCCTGTCCAAAAGTTTTATTGCTAATTCTAACTTCATACTGGATGAATGCATGAATTGTCATGTTAAAAAAAAATAGAACACACCCTGATGTTTCTGCCATGACTGAGTAATACAGCACTGGGAGTCCCATGGTGTTGCTATGTATGGTTGGGAAGAGTGAAGCCCTTTATGTCCAGTGGTAGGGGAAGAGCATTAATATGAAGCACACTCACTAATGTCCTGATAGACTGTGTTGGCATTTATCTGAGTTGAATCACCAGGCAGGAGATTCTCATTATGTCCACTGGTTGCACAGCATTACTTTAGAATGGGGTAGTCCTTGCTACGGTAGTACTTGTGTACTAGGCATGAGAAGTTGCTTTGCACACTGTATCTCATTTCATGTTTAAATGAAATTCCTTAGAGGATATTGTTATTATTATTATCCCTGTTGTACATAAAATACATAATTACAGACAAATTACATAGATCTCTAGAAGGTCACATGCTTGCTCATTGACAAAAGAGAAATATAAACCCAAAAATTCAACTTAGGTCTGTGCTTTAAAACATTGTTGTAAACTGCCTCCCAAAGGAATCTATTTTTTATGTTAGTTTTTTGAATGGACAGCCTTATAAATTAATATATTATTTAATTTGTTAAACATTTCCAACATAATGTAAGCATATCTATATACTATATAGAACTTTCCTTTATTCCCCACAAAGTGATCACCATGTTATTCTGTAATATTTGCCCTACCTAACGTATATGTGTTTATTTTTCCTACTTTTATTTTCAGCCTTTGGGATACACAGACAAATGTTCAAGTTGAATATGTATTTTTTGTGCATTATCAGTTATCACACTTTTGCTGTTCAGTGCCTCGTTAGAGCCACTTGACACACCTATTTGTTTTATTATTTAGGACCCTCTATACCATAATGATATGTATATGCAATGACATGGAAACTCCTTATATTGGGAATTGTTCTCGATCATGGTGAAAGCCACATGTTTAAGGATGCTGGAGGAGCTAGGGTCTGTCCTCTGTCCACTTAATGTCCTGAGTAAATGACTCTTAGCCCTGGTTCTCTTTCTTAGCTTTGGACAAAGGTTAGGATTGCTGTTCACACCCACTGTCTCAGAATGCATACAACACAGATTCATATCTTATGCTTCCTTACCTACAATGCAAATAGGGGCCACACCTGTCACTTAAAGACTCTGTTCATGCCCCTTCAGTTCCTCCGTCACCCCTTTCTCATTTCATCACTGAATTATCACTTTCTGCTCATGTGTCACTCTGGGATTATACTCTGTGCTTTGGATCATATAGATTCCTCTGTCTTGAATTTCCTTCTGCTGAACTGTAGATCCTTCTATTCTCAACGATCACCAGAATCCTGCCATCTTCTGAAAACACTTCCTGATTCACTCAAATGAAAGTCTCTCCCATCAGCTTACCTATACTTTGATTCTCATCCCTAACTTCTCTTCCCTTCTTGCTTCATCTTCAGTACCTTTTTCTTTCATCTCCAATTGTCCTACACACAGTTGTTTCTCTATAAATAGCTATTTAGAAATAAATTCTATGAAACATTCTGAGGTGTGTATTGCATGCCCTTCAGCCATGAGACAACTAGACTTCTGCTTTGCAAACTTCAGATGCCTCATTCATTAGGAAATTGTCAAGCTGCCTAACTGTTTGAATAGTCTCCAACACATTATAAATGTTTGGATAAAACCACCATCAATGCACAGTCATTGTATTGCCAATAAAACATGACCTTGGCTTCTTCCTCTTTATTTGCATGTTTTCTACAACATCATCTCCAAAGGCATCAGGAGAAAATGTGAACAGCTGGGAAGAGGAGGTGTCCTTCACACATGCTATATTTGGAACCAATAGAAACTGGGGTTGGTAGAAATAGCCAGTATGATTTTGTGTCACTTTCATAGTATAAAAATGATTTCAAAATTATAACTTGGTTGTTATTGCCTTGAGGACAGGGGCTCATCTATGTTGATATCACTTGCAGTGGGGAAATTGTAGAGTAGTTTCTCAACCAAGCACTATTGACATTTGGGACAGGATAGTTTGCAGTTAATGGGTTCATCGTGTGCATTGTAGCATGGTTAGCAGGATCCCCGCATTCACTGGATGACTTTTGCTCCCCTTAGGCCCTCCCCAGATTGCATCAACCAAAAATGTCTACAGGTGTTGCCAAATGACTCTGGTGAAAGAAGTTTCTAGAAGTTGAAATAGGGGTTCAGTGAGTGTTTGTTGAATGAATGTGTACAAATTACCAAACTTTCAACCCTATCAATTAGTTTTCTTTTTCTCCATACAGAGAACCATGATTCCATGTTAGTTGCACTTAAGAAAAACATGTTTTACTCAATGTCTGATTGATGGGTAACAGCTTGCTGTGACATGCCTGAAAACACTAGCCTTCATATTGTAATATTCTTAAATGTTGTGAAGGTGTCTCTCTACCCATTAGCCTATCCATATAATTTGGCATTTTCAGCCATATGACCTATTAAAGAAGAATCTTTATTGTGAATTCGTTACCAAGTAGACGTACATTCCAACAATGCTAAGCTGAACTATGCATTAAAACATTTATCCTAAGCACAAATGGAGCTGTTTTCACTTGAAATCCAGTTATTACATGAATAAGATATATATATACATACATGTATATATATATGCATATACATGTATGTATATATATATTTTTAGATGGTAATCGTTGGTTAATTATTGCTAAGTGACTAAATTGTGATACATGTATGGAGACATGGGCGATGAACACCTGAGTGGCATATCTTGTTGAGGTTTCTTTATTTAACATTCTTATTGATCACTGTTACCAGTGTGCTGAATGTCTTCTGCTCAGTAGGATATAGAAATGACACAGTTCTCTCTCTGTCCCCACTGATAACCATGACATTGGGTTGCATATTCTCCCCACCCCACGTTAATAACATCTTAAGCAGAGTTTTCAACTTTCTGGTCATTCTTTGTTGTCAGCATGTAGTCACAATTGGTGTTAATGCCTCAATTGTTTTCTGTTTGTGTTCTGTTTGTTTTGGTACTGGAGATTGAATGCAGAACCTTCTCACTGAGGTGCACATCCAGCTCTTCTTTTCTCTTATTTTTTTATTTGGTGACAGTGTCTCACCAAGTCACTAAGTAGCACAAGCTGGGCTTGAATTTGTAACCCTTCTGCCTCAGCCTTCCAGAGTACTGGGACTGTAGGTATGTGCCACTGTACCTGGCTAGTTATATTCTTTTTTAAAGCATCTATTAATTCATTGAAAGTTTCTTCTCTTTCCTTGCCAGTCAGACTTGACAAAGCATAGTTCCACTGTTTCACCCATTCCCACCTTGCCCATGTCTTTTGCCAATTCTGTCTTCCTCTGGTGCTTAGGGACATCTCTCTAAAAAACACTCAGATTGGCTGCACTGGCAGACATTTAATCAAGGAAAAAAAAACTTCAGTCTCCCTCTGCTGGTATTGGCAAGTGCTCTTCTTAGCACGGACAGGTGGCTTTGTGCTTGAGCTCAGCAGCAGATACCTGGCTTTTACACAGAGGGTTTGTGTTTTTAAGCCGTCTTCCTCATTGCTAGGTTTCTCTTGAGACCTATACCTCTCTTACTTCCAATTACATTTGGGATGGACTCTTTAAAATATGGAAGCATGGTTAGAACATTTTACTCTGCAGAGTTTTTAATTTTAATATCATTGATATTTACAAAATATCTGTATTTGCTGTATCAGAAGAGCTTACTAGTGTTTCTATGAAACTGTCCCTATTTTTCCATATCTCAGTGTAATGAGTGACCCATTTTCAAAACAGATGTGTTTTAAGAGTTTTGTTTTGCCCTTCTCAGAAATACAGATAGTTTCTCATGGACCCAAATAGGCTTTCTTAAATGGAGATTTCTGACATCAAAAGGGATTACATGAGAACAAAGTAATTATCCCTCATGTATGAACATCAACCCAATTTACAAAGGAGTGAAATTAAACATTGCAGTTAATTACAGAGACAGTCTCAACTTTGTGGACCAATTATGGCTCGTTGGTTGCAAGCAACAGATACCAGTTTTCTCTACAAATTAAGCTAAAAGGACACGTATTAGCAGTTATCAGGGGAGCTTACAGAACTGGCAGGTGGCTGAAAAAGTCATGGTAACATTGCAGGCACCCGGTAACTGAAAGTTTGCCTCCAGGGAAGAAATAAATTCCAACAGTGTCTTCTGTTTGTGTTATCCTGCTACAGTTCAGGGTCTCTGAAGGGCACTTTGGCCGCACTCAGGCCATGCATCCCCAGCTTGAACCCATCTGGCAGGGAGAGTAGGACCTGACAGAGGTGCATTCAGGAAACTGTTCATTATCTACTGAGGGCAGGCAGTGTCCCCAGCTGAACTCACAGAAGTGGTATAAAATGGGAGGCCTATAACCCTAAGAACTTCCCTCTCAGGAAAGGGAAGCAGTGGATAAGCACTCAAGAAATGATCTTCAGTCCCTTTGCACCTGAAGCTGAAGCTTGCAACATGAAACTTTGCTGCTGTCCCCTTTTGTGGAGAGAGTCAGAGCTGCCTCAGGCTGTGTTCCAGGGTGGCTTTTGGATGACTTCCCTGCCTTCTCTTCACTTAAGTGTATGGAGCACCCTACTGTTGTCATCTGCATCGTGGTGGTATTTACCAACTTCTATGCCTGTTAAGGCTATGGTGTCTTCCCTGTACCCCCTTAATCTTCTTGTCCCTCATATTTCTGTCTAGTGAGGATTATTTCTTCAGTGCAGTACTATTTTCTCTACTTCCTAGAGACCTCTTCTTTTCTTCTGTAGATT
>RJWT010012220.1:0-22610 GCA_004365215.1 Cuniculus paca
CATTCTATAGTAGAATGTGGGGAGAGCGACCGAGGTTTGCAGGAAGGATTTATCTGACTTATATTAAACTCATCTCTTGACTTGCATGGTTTTGAGACCATTTCCAATGGAAGGCACCAACACAATCAAGGACCAAGTGCTGAATCAGCCACTGCGGTGCTCACTGATTGCTTTATAGCACAAAGCTTGGTTTATCTCTAGCAGGAAATATGAATCCACCGATAGCAAGACTATTTACTGTATCAGCTTCTCTGCAGCCTTTAATCAAGCCAGGATCCCAGCATGTTAAGTCCAGATCTTCTAAGTCGGCTAGCGGAAACCTGGTCACCTATAAATCCTTAATTCACAATGTCTGTTTTCTTTAGGAAGTGCTGAAGGCGAAATTCTGCTATCTTAGAACTCAGCAACAAATGCACCACTTTGTTCCATGCAGTGAGGACACTTACTTAAAGGATGAATACAGACCTTTTAAAGGCAAAAGTAGGAATTAAAATGATTTCATCCTGG
The DNA here is from genome assembly GCA_004365215.1 of Cuniculus paca. Classification (NCBI taxonomy): domain Eukaryota; kingdom Metazoa; phylum Chordata; class Mammalia; order Rodentia; family Cuniculidae; genus Cuniculus; species Cuniculus paca. Next base: position 508 of record RJWT010012220.1, read on the forward strand.
TCCTTTGCATATACTTCCTGCCAAATATGATTGTAGTCATTCCTGCTTTAAATTTTTTGAAATTTAGAGAAACACCTTTGAAAAAAAAAGAAAGCGTAAAGGAAAAAAAGTGAATTTGAGGAGTATAGGTAGAAAAGTATGTTTGGGAAGCCACGGAGTTCTCAGAAAGTCATTTTCATCTTTCTAAAACCAGGTTAGCAAAATTAAGGCTCACAAACATAAGGAATAAACAGATGTTAACCCCTGAATGAGGAGTAGCAATCACCAAACAGACAATAGTAAGCATTGGTTTTGCATTTTCCCCTCTTCTAAACAGAACCAATTAACCAGGAGTTCGTGGGTATGTCCTCAGGTGGATCCACAGTGATATGTTAGCCTTAGAATGTGGGTACAAATTACACCTGGATAACATTTTCCCCCAAGGGAGAAGTTTCCATAGATTTCATTAAATTTTAAAATAGTTCACATCTATAAACTAGAAAATGTTCAGAACCATTCAATCACTCATTTGAGAAAACCTTTTCCTCAGTTTGTTCTACATAACAGGCACCATTCTGGGCACTGATGATATAGCAGTGGACAAAATAGATGTGTATTGCTATGTTTTAGAAGGTGATGTTCTTCTGGGAAGATGCAAACTATTAACAAAAGAAGTAAAATAGACAGCATACCAGATAGTGACAAGGGACACCAAGAAGAGAAAATAAAGCAGAAAAGAACAGTGAGAGCCAAGAACAAAGGCAAAGAAGGTCTTACTGATCTAGCTCAGCGGCCTAAGCGCCTGCCTGGCAAGCGCAAAGTCGTGAGTTCAATCCCTGGTGCCACAAAAAAAAAAAAAAGAAGGTCTTACTGAAGCAAAGATGGGCACAGTGAAGGAAACAAGGCATGGGCATGTGCAGGCCCAGAGTCTCCCAGACAGAGAGGACTGCAGATGTAAAAGGCCCCAAAGCCAGAGAATCTCTGGCTTGTTCAAAGACAGGGACAGAGGCCAATGTGCCTGGCACTGGATGAAGAAGATGGAAGAAGATGACATCACAAGACGATGGGAAATGGTCATAGGTAGAGGCCATGGGGATGATTCCGTCATGCCTCTGGGGGCGTTTTGAGAAGAGGAAAGAGTCACTCAGACTTACCATTTCTAAATATCACTCTGGCTATTGTGTTGAGAATAGACTCGAGGAAGACTGGAAAAAGGTATAAATAGGGAGAGCATTGAGAAGTTAAAAAAGTATTTAGGTAAGAAATGATACTTTGGTAGTGATGGGAGGTGGTAGGAGGTAGCTAGCTCCCAGACACGGTGTACAAATAACAGGAATTGCTACTGGATTACATATGAAATATGAGAGAGAAGAGGTTGCTAAGATGTTAGCAATGAAACACTAGGGTGATCGCATTGCCTTTGATAGCCATGAGAATGAGGTAGGATAGGAGAAATAAAGAGGCTTCGAAAGAAAGCAAAGAATATCAGAATTTTAAAATTGTAATTTAAGGGGGGCCAGGGATATAGCTCAGCAGAACAAGTGACTGCCTGGCAAGCGCAACCTTGTGAGTTTAATCCCCAGTAACCCCCCCAAACTGTAATTTAAAGAAAAACTGCAGCCTCAGAACACAAAATTTACAGGACCTCAGTTAACTTTTTTTCTCTTCTTCCAAGACACAATATACCCAGGCAATTTACTTTCACCTGCAAATTGGCCTTTTTCCACCTGTGCATGGATTATCTCTTTTCACTTGCAAATTGTGCTTCCCTCAACAGATCATATCTCAATTTAAAACACCTGTAAATGACTTATATTCTAACATAACCCACCAGATAGGTAACAAGACAGACAGTAGGAACACACATCCTAGATCACTCATCATGAAGAAACTTCTGAGACCCCATAAATATACCAACTCCAGATCATAAGGAGCCTCTCTCTCTCGAGAGAGAGCTCAGATGATTTCTTTGAGTACACACCTTTAAATTTAAATTTCTGTCTAATAAATCCCTCTATGAGCCTTACTGATGCATCCTGAAAAGTCTTTCTGCTACCAGGAACCTGCAAATTAATTCTATGGGTAGGCTGGGCCAAGGTTCTTTGTCTTAGTGAGAACTTTCTTGGACCTCCTGTGGTGTCAGGCAAAGCTAGCAAAGTGGGTTAGGTGAGCGTTCATTTCAGGATCTGCTAAGTTTGAGGCACGATAACCATATCCTTCAGTAGGTAGTCAGATAGAGGAGCCAGAGTTCAGCAGAGACATCTGAGCTAAAGACAGGAATTTTGGTGTCAATGGCAAAATAATAGTAATAATAATATTTAAAAGGTGACTCTTGATAAGGACACTAAGGGAGTGAGTGTAGGTATAAGATAAGATTCAAGGACTGGGGTTTGTGGCACAACTAAGTTATGAGATCATGGTGATGAGGAAGACCCCACAAGGATGGGTGAAAAGAAAAGGTGAGAATTCAGCTATAGTGGCATCTGACTATAATCCCAGATACTCAAGAGGCTGAGGCAGGATGATCTTAAGCTCAAAATCAGCTTGGGAAACTTAAAATAAAATGTACAAAAAAGACTGGGTATACAGATCAATGTAGAGCATATGAAAAGCCCTGGGTTTAATTGTCAGTATTGATAAAAGAAGGAAGGAAGGAAGGAAGGAAGGAAGGAAGGAAGGAAGGAAGGAAAGAAGGAAGGAAGGAAATCAGAGAAGGAGAAAAATTAGAATTTGTGGATTTCTGAAAGCCAAGTGAAGAAACTGTCATAAGAGAAAGAGTTCAAATGTGCCCAAGTTGTGGGTAGACTGAAAGTTGTCGATGAGATTCAGAGAAGTGGCACTGGTGGACTTGACAAGAGTGGGCTGGGCAGAGTTCAGAGGCTTAGAAAGAGAATAGGGGAGGAAAAATTCCACAGGGACAGAGAAATGGGAAAATAGCTGAAGGGCAACTGAAGTCCAATATACACATATGTATACATGTACATACACACGCACGTACATATGCATGCATATATACATAAATAAAAATATATTGATTTAGAACATGTTGTATACTGTAGGAATGGTTTCACAGAGTATTGTTTAGTTTTCTTAACAGACCTTATAATTTTTTTCCATTTTTTAAAAATTTCCAACTGATTTATTTTTAGCCAAAAAACAAATTACTAAAGAAAACATCCCTCCTTTCATTTTTAGTACAATTGGCCCTCCATGTCCACAGATTTCACATCTGTGGATACAACTAACCTTGGATTGAAAATATTTGGAAAAGGAAATTAAATCTGTACTGAACATGTTTTTCTTTCTTGTGATTACTCCCAAACAATTCAGTATAATAACTGTCTAGTATACACTGTGTTAGATGTTACCAGTAATCTAGAGAAGATCTAAAGAATGTAGCATTTGGGCATAGGTTACAGGCAAACATTATACCATTTAATATAAGAAATAAGAGCATCTGCATATTTTTGTATCCATGGAGTTCCTAGAAAAAAAAATCTTCCTCTGATACCAAGAAAAAACAATTCATTTTATTACCTAAAAGTATTATGATCAGTAATCTCTCCAGTTATTTTTTCTTGTAAATGTTGTGTGTACAGAGTAAATCTGTTTTATACTATGGTCTTTATCTTCAACCTTCAGGCCAAGATGATCTAACATATATTAACACACATATATTTCTTGGAAAGTCATAAAAAGCACAATCGGGAGACAAATGACACAAAATCAGTGATGAACAAATTTCCAAATTATAAAATTATTGTCATTTTTTTTTTGAGACAGGGTCTTGCTATGTAGTCCAGGCTGGCCTTGAACTCACTATGTAGTACAGGCTGGCCTCGAACTTGTGTCGCTCCTCCTGCTTCAGCCTCCAGAGTGCTGGGAGACCTGTGCCACCATGCCCAGCAAAAATTGTTTTCATTCTTAATTTTGCTGTTTTAAAACATTGGAGGTCTTTCTTAAAAGTCATCTGATGAATAATGACTATCAAAGGAGCACGTGTGTACCTCAATTAATATATGGATGATTTAACACCTATTTTTGCCCCATTCTAATAGAAACCTTTAATGAAAATTATACACTAAGGTAAATGTATAGATCATTTAAAAATTATGAATCCCATGATGCAATTCAGTGTTATAGACTGAATTGAGTCACCCCAAAAGATGTTGAAGGCCTGACACCTGCCTGGAAAAGTGACTATTTGAAAATAAAACCTGCATATGATCAAGTTAAAGTGAGATGAGTCTACAGATAATAATGCAATGTACTATGTCCCAATTTTTTAAAAAAGAGAATTTGGACATAGACAGAGATGCACAGAGAGGACATGTGAAGACACAGTTAGTCCACCATCTACACTGAAAAGGAACATTTCAGGTGAACAGAAGCTAGGAAAGAAGAATAAAACAGTCTTCCTCATGGTTCTCAGAAGGAACCAAGGTTGCTAACACCCTGATCTTGGACTTTTAATCTCCACATCTCTGATAAAATAGATTTCCATTGTTTAAACTACCTACTTAGCAGTAGTTTATTACTCAACTCTAGAAAATCAGTATAATTAGTAAATTTACTAGGTAGCATTTACTGTGTGCATATTTGAAGACATGAAACAAGTAAACAAAAACAATCCCACACACAAACTCATAAACCTTTGTTCTTTTTTTTTCTTGTTGTTCTTAATTGGAAATTCTGCATTAAAGGAAAAATTAAAGGGATGTAAGGTAGATGTTGATTATTCCAGGTGCATTTAACATTTTATGTCCCTAAAAAATGAATTACTTACATAATCAGAAAGGGAAAAATCTCTTCAAACAATTTATCATTATATTTTGTCTGTTAATTTTAGGATGACCAAAACAGCTTGCTCCCTGGCAAAGTCAATTTGATAACATTCTCAACTCTTACTGGAGCAGCCTTTTACTTACAAGGAAAACTGACTTCAAGTTCCAGTTCATCAAATTCATCAGAGAACAAAAGAAAATCAAAATATATGGAGATTAATTTTAGATATACCTATGTACTGTCTGACTGGTCTAACTCTAGGTCAACAAATGGTACCATTTGTTGATTTTTTTTAACATCTCCATGGAGATGTAATTCACATACTATAAAATTCATGAACAATTCAATGAGTTAACAGAGTTGTGCTACCATCAGCACAATCTAAGTTTAGATTTTTTCTTACTCCTAAAATAAATCTTTTACTCATTAGCAGTCACTCTACATTTCTTCTCTTACTATAGATTTGCAATCTCTGGATATTTCAGATTTTCCTCTTCTGCAGTTGTCCACTATGTGGTCTTTTGTGACTAGCTTTTTCCACTCAGTCTAATATTTTTAAGGTTCATCCATGTAATAGCACACATCAGTAGTTCATTCTTTTTTATTGTTGAATAATATTCCATGGCCACAGTTTATCTGTTCAGAAGTTGATGGACATTTGTGTTCCTTATAATGTTTTGCTATTGTGACAAATGCTTTTTTGAACATCAATAAATACCTGTTTGTGAGAACATATGCTTTCAGTAATATTATATCTAGGAGTGGGAATGAAATTGGTGAGTCATATAGTAACTCTATATTTAACAAATTTGCAGAACTACCAAATAATTTTTCAAAGTAGCTACACCACTGTACCTTTCTATTAGCAATAATCAAGAATTCCAGTTTCTCCATGTTTTCTCTAGCATGTGCTATTGTCCATTTTTTCAATGATGACCACTCTAATAGGTGAGAAGTGGCATCTAAAATTCTGATTTGCATTTCTCTGATGACAAATGATTTTGAACATATCTTCATATGCTTATTGGCAGTTTGTATGTCTTCTTGGGCAGATGCCTATTTAAACATGTGCTATAGAAGATACAACTATTTGATTTTTGACCCACATTTCCTGCCACACACTTGGACTCTCTAGAGTGACAGGCATGTCTTTTAGATATTAATGAAAGTACTCATGACTGGGAGGGGGAAATCCTCTAGATAGCTATAAAATGGGACCAACTCATCAAAATGATCGAGGCATGATTACAGAGTTGGAATGTCAGTTCCCCTCCTGATCTCTGGGGAGGGATGAGAGGTTGGAGATTAAGCTATAAAGACAATGTAATAAAATCTCCCTAGACAACCCTAAACAGAGGATTTTCAAGTAACTGTTCTGAACATACCTATGTGCTGGGCTGATGAATGACTCCAACTTCATAGAAACAGAAGCTCCTACATTCAAGACTTCCAAAATTTGCCCTATGTTCCTCTATCAGGATCTTCATATCCCCTTTATAATAAACTACAAACTACACATGTATGGCCTTCCTAAATTTTGTGAGCCATTCTAGAAAACTACAATATTTGAGGAGGTGGTTGTGGGAATCCCTCATCTATATTCAGTGGGTTGTAAGTATAGGATTGGAGTTTGAAGGAAGGGCTGCTTCCAGGATTGAGCTCTTTGGGTTGTGGATCTGATGCTAACTCCAAGTAAATAGTCTCAGAAGATAAGTAAACAGACACTTATTTTATGTCAGAGAGCTGGAGAATGAGTTGATGATGTTGAAAATTACTCCACACAATCTTTGTCCATTTGATCATTCAGGTTTTTGTCTTTTGATGATTGAGTTGCAAGAATTCTTTTTATGTTTGGGACATAAGTATTTTATTATATGCAGCTTTTTCTTTCATGATGTGAGTTATCTTTTCATTGTCTTATAGGAGTATTTAAATTCAGAAGATTTTATTATTGATAAAGTCCGATTTATCATTTTTTTTCTTTTGTCACATGTGCTTTTGGTGTTTTATCTAAGAAACTACTAACCCAAAAGTTACCAGGATCACTTGTGTTGTCATGTGATTTTTATACTTTGAACTCTACTCTTAGACCTACAATCCATTTTGAGTTAATTTTATGTATGGTTTGAGAAAAGGGTCTATTGATGATTTTTAAATATTTCATTTCACTTCTAAATCATTGCTAAACAAAAATATCAAATATTAGTAAATTGGTTCCTAAATCCCGTATCTATTTTCCAATAAGTTCAATTAAATAAGCCAGTTCTATATCCTTCAGAAGACTCAGAAAATGAAACTCTAAGATGGGATCTGGAGCCTGGGATGTGACAGTCATGTGGTGCTACAAGTCTCTATTCAGCTGTATACATTCAACTAGCATTGTTCTCTTCCAGCAGAGGTAAATTAGGAAGATGTTCAGCCCACCTCTGCTCCAGTAGTGAACTGTGAAGATTAAAGAAAATTATGACTATGAAAACGTTTTGAAAAGCAAACTAATACCAGAGGATATTCATGACAGTCAAATTTTACCAAAGACCTGCCTTTAAACCTTGCAACTGCAGAAGACACAGTCCGCAGACAAAACTCACTGAAAGTTACCACTTGCCTGATCTTTCTCAATAGGGCTGAGACAGGAGGCAAGGCTGAGGCTCTTTCCTTATGTGATGCTGATCTAAAAAGGTGGTTGGTGATCAGTAGTGGTACAGACCTAACCACAGGACTGCTCTGGATTATAGGCATTATCTACGTCTTTAAAGAATCTAGCAAGTAGTGATGATGAGAGTAGCCTCACTTTCTAAAAATTGCATGGAAAGCTTGCCTTGCCAGTCAAAATAAGAAAAAATATTATGTGCATTTTCCTTCAATTATTTGTATGTCTGTTGATAAAAAGAATCACATGCTTTGGAACACAATAGTCAACATTTCGAGGAAACCATATTAATAACTTGGTGAAGTTCCAGTGTAAAGGTATTATTTTTAATTAATAATGGCTTTGCAAGCAATTCTCCATGGAAATCAAGAAGCTACTGAAGACCATGCTTACAGAAAAAATCAAGATCAAACATCTTTGGACTGTTCCCACTCAAATAATATACCCTCGCTAAAAGTCATACCTTGTTTGATTCCTTGGTTATGCATGGTCCTAGTTGTTGAATGGCTTGTCTCTTAGAGCTTTCCTCTATGTGGCGAATAAGACGGTAAACTCTTTGTAGCCTCTCATGTTATTCTTTTGTATCTCTAAGGCACTCAGCCAATGGGAGGCATCTGATCAGTAGAAGAGGATTAGTTTAAGAATCAGATGAAGCTAAGCACAGTGGTATAGGCCTGAAATTCCAGCACTCTGAAAGGCTAAGGCAGAAAGACTCCAAGTTCAAGCCTAGCTTGGGCAATTTAAAAAAAAAAAAAAAAGAGGTGATGGGAGCCAGGTGACATAGATCAATCCAAAAAAATTGGGTTCAATCCTGGTACTACAGGAAAAGAAAATAATAAAACGTAAAACCTAACTCATGGATCATTATATCGGTATTAGTGAAAAAATGCAAATTATGTTCCAAGGAAATTGTATGGCTAAATCCATACTGGAAGAAGCATTTCTAGTTCTTTTTATACAGTGGAGCTAGATTTGCTAAGATAGCCATATCATTTTAAGCAAAATATGATTTTTGCAGAGTTGGGTTACGATATTGTTTTCTAACATGGTGGCAAATTCTATGTTGTTCACTCTCATCCAAACCCACGTCCAATAAAAGTCAAGTATTTTATACCTTCCTTGGCACACATGTCATAACGTTCACTCTGGTGCTTACCTTCTTGCACCATGAAATTTTGAAATCATAGTTTGAGTCACAAAGTATTTTATTCTTTAGAAAACAGAGTTGATTATTCAATCTCAGATAATAGGTATGACATACACATATTATTAGTGAAAATGGTTTGTTTTTCATAAATATGAAAAAAATCTGCTATACGTTAACCTCAGCATTCCCTGTAAACACATTTGTATAGAGGTTTATTTCTTCAGCTAGTGGCCAATAGGCAGAAAATACCATGCAATGCACCATTCTAGTACGAAATACAATGAAGTAGCCTCATTAGAAATAGACTAAAAATAGCCAGCTCTGATTGTAATCAGGGATAGAAAATGTGCACTTCTGCTCATCTTAATGTTCTCTTTCATTTTAATTTTTTGTCTTGGTTATTCTTATGTCTTTTGATTCTGGCGTATCCACAAGTGACAGAGGCCTGTACTCCTGTCTGGTGATTTGAATTCTAACCACAAGCTTAGCTCTCTGAAATAATTGGGCAAACTATTGGGACTGCAGTAAGTTGGCACCGCTCACTTTATTTTGTGTGTTAATCACTTGGAATTTTTATTAGGGCATGCGGACAGGCTTTGGCCAAAAAAAGAAGGCCAGCTTCCATACCAGTCAGTGGTAGATGGAACGCTCCAGAATTGGCCAAGAAAAAAGGTCCAAATGTGTACTTTTTAAATGCAGGGTCAGCATTGAAGGACTCGCACCTAACCCAGACACTGGCATGTTCCCATGGTGTTTCTGTAGCCTGCAACTTGATGTTATTTGCATTGCTCTCCCATTTCTCATTTTGGACCATCTGCTTTGGCTGAAGGCCTAGCTGTTTCTAAAACGTTCTGTTTGCTCTAAAATGGTTTTCTAGAGCTCCCATAGAAATATGTCCAGAATAGCACCTCTTTCTATTCTTTCTCCCTTCCCTTCCCCTGTTTTAAAAGCAGGACATTGCCTTTTTAGCTTTACAGTTCCCCATATACTCTGCTTCAGGATACCAGGAAAGGATACCAGGCCTACAGCTGCTACCTTGGGCTACCCTCCCATGGTCAGGTAAATTTAGTTAGTGGCTGTACAGGCTATCCTTTGATTTATCTTCACCTTTTGACATGAGGCATCTTACTTCATTTGTTTCAAGTTTTCTCAGTTGTTGATGTAAAATTTCCCAGTGAAATTCCATCATGCCTAGAGCCTACATGTTGTAGTTTGTATATAGATGCCCCCCACAAGCCTCATGTAGTCATGGAAGTGGCTGAATCTAGCATTTGTGGTTGACTCGTTGTGCAGCACTGGGTTTGGCGGTGTGAGCTCGGCACCCACCCAGGGGTGGAGCCGACATACAATGTAAGGTCAGAATGGTAGTGGGTTCTCTCTCTTTTGGCGCATTTGCTCTTGCCGCTTGCAGCCGCCATGAACGGCTGCCGCCTTTTGCTCTGGCTGCTGCCTTGAAGTGTTGCCCCAGTGCCATGCCACCCTGCCTTGGAGCCAGCTGATTATGGACTGAAATCTCCAGAAACTGTAAGCTAAATAAACCTTTCCTTGCTTCACTTTGGGTGTCAGGTATTTTGTCTCAATGAGAGAAAAGTAACTAAGACACTACATTACACTATCAGCTTCCCACAGTTTCAGGGACTAGAAGTTTCACAGTTTGTTCTCATCTCCTTGGTGAATCGAGAAGGGTATTTTTGTGTGTGTGTGTGTACAAATGCATGCACATGACCTCACACAACTTGTAGGATATGTGGGAAGAGAGCCAGAGGAGAGACTGTAGAGAATCATTCTTCAGTATCTGTGTCTCAAAGCTGCTCTAGGCTGTATGTTCAGATTACACAGGAGCAAAAGTGGGGGGATGTAGCCAGATTGAACATGCCTACAGGAGAAGTGAAAGGATGTATGCATGACTGTCATAGTCCTATTTTTTATACCCACACTCCACCTTGGTGGGAAGTTCCAGGTAATTTGCCTTTCTGAGATGCAGAATGTATAGTTGGGACTTCGGGCGAAGCACAAACATGTAATGAGTTAGGATCAATGTTACATTTTCAACAAAGTTCTGTGACTCTTGCAAATTTCTTTTCAGTATCTCCATTCCTGTCCCACACAAGCATATTCTCCTGACTTTGAGTCTTCATCTGTCATTAATTAAAACATGCACAGAGTGACTTCATAATTCCTTGAGCACACATTTTATAAAACCTTTTGTTAAAAGTATGGCTTAATGTTACACAACTCCGTTGCCTGTGAAAATGTTTTCTAAAGGAACAAGTATGTTTTCTACTGCAAATGACTTTAAAATGATTATTTAATAAAATGTAGCATGTATTAAAATATTTTAAATGGGAAAAGCAAAGTGCTATATAGGTTTGAGCTTCATGGATGCATGCACTTGTCAAAACTCATGTTCATTTTTCTGTATATACATTTTACCTCAAAAAAGGGAAACAAATATCAAACTCTGAATAATAAACTACACCCTGAAGCATTCATGAACAGGTGGATATTGATATCTGCAACTTCTTTTGCAAGTGTTAAAAAATAGAACAGAAAGTTGATCAAGCAAATATGGGAAAAGAGTAAACATAAAATTGAAGTGGTGGGTTTCTTCAGTTTAAGTATTTATGTCTTCTTATATTTATATGAAACTGGGCATGATGGAGCATACTCATAATCCTAGCAATCTGGGAGGCTGAGGCAGGAGGAGCACAAGTTCAAGCCTGGCCTGAGCAACGCAGTGATTCAGTATGACCCTGTCTCAAAATGTAAAAAAAAAAAAAAATCATAAAATAAAATAAAGGTCAAAGGATGTAGCTTTGTGCAAAGGTTCAAGTGAATTAAAACATGAGTATATAAATCTTCACCATACAATTTCTTTTTCCTTTGTGCATGTTTAAAAGTTTTATAATTACATGAAAGAGGGGAGATACAGAATTTGAAATTTGGAAGTTCAAGTCCTATTTCCAATGTGTCATCGTTAAACTATAAACCACAAGCTAGGCCTTAACTTCACTGGGTTTCCCCCACCAATGAAATATGCATTCCAAGTGTGTGTGTGTGTGTGTGTGTGTGTGTGTGTGTGTGTGTGTTTTATCTGGTAATCTATTATTTTCTATAACAAATACGGATAAAATGGTCAGAAGCCTTCATTTCATAGGAATCTGGGGCTCTTGTTTATTGAATTTATGTAGTCCAAAGGAAACACTGCAAATGTCGTTATCCAACATTTTACCAATTGGAAAGCTTTAGTGTGCCTTTCTGATGGTCTTGTCCTTCCCAGTGCAAACTTGTCATGTGGTGCCCAGCAGTGATGCCAGAAACATAGTGGGCGGCAGTAACATCTCCAAATCCAGGGCTGGTAAAGATTGGTCTGGACAGTTTGAGAGAAAATATTTGGACTGTTGTCCCATGGTGCTCTACCCAAATTCTTTGGATGGTATTGTATATCTGGCTGCCCTTTCAGATCCCACGGTCTAGTAACATATTACCCAGGGAGAGTGGGCAGCCACTTAAGGGCTAAGGATTTGGGGCCAGTCTGAAGATAGAATTTTCCTCCTCATTCTCCTTTCTTACCCCTAAACCATATCTTTCATTCTCAGGTCAAAATTATCTCCACTATGTCTTAACCATATGGATGAAGACTGGTTTTCTTATTAAACATGCCGCTACTTCTAGAGTGGATAACACATTCAGCTATATAGATATTTACACCAAACACTTTGTTAAGCACCTTTACATACTTTGCAAAGAGCACTTGACAGTGGAAAGAGGGAAAGGGCCATTACAAGAGTTTTTCCCCCACGTGCAGGACTGTTCTCCTACTCTCACACCACAACCATAACTCACCATTAGGTTGAAAGGGAGCCTCATGCACAAGAAAACTTGATTAACCCAACTGAAAGCCATCTTGCTTTCATTTTCATTTCCTTTCCTCCTGAATTCATTCAACCGATGAGTTTTGTTTTGTTTAAGCAAGTGTAGCTTATTAAGAACCACTCCAGGTTGGAAGGGTGCAGATGCACCCCATCAGTCCTGGACAGACTGAGAGCATTAGTCATACTAGTCTGATGAGCTGTAATGGAATTAAAATTGTCTGATGGATTGCAAAGATACTCTGATTGTGAATAACTGGAGGATTCGGCTTAATCTGTGAAGTCAAACAAGAGCTGAGATTTATGAGAGACAACAATTAGGGAATTGTAGAAAACTCACATTCAAACAATGTGAGGTGGGAAAGAGTGGTATATCTGAGAAGTTTGGGATGACCTTATGTCTCGGTTTGCCTGACAGCATCCTGGCTGTAGCCCTTTGTCCTGACATAATTATTAATAGAGTCCCTTTTCACTCTTAGACATGTCTTAGTTAGGAAAATGAATCATATATTCACCATAGAGAAGCTGTAAGGTGTCCATATAGTTATAATAAAGGGACTGAGGGGGAGATTCATGTAAATGAGGCTGCTGAGATGATAGAAAACTGAGCATTCAGAGCCTTGAGGGATAGCAAAAGTTTGGAATATTTTCACAAGAAATATAGCAACAGTTGAAAGAATCATACACAGAAAAGGAGCATGACCATATGTGAATTTTTAAAAGATCAGATGCAAAAATGAGTATGATAGACCCATTTGTCTGAGCTTTCACCACCATCCAAGCTGGAGATAAGAGTGCCGAGATTAGAGTAGAAGAACTGGAAAGGAACTAAAAGGTATTCTGGGGGAAAAAAATGACAGAATTCATTGTGTTAACTGATAGGTCAGAGGACTTAGAAAAACAGTGTCCATAATTGGCCACATGGACTGAGCTCAGTTCTGTGTCATTTACATGGAACATCAAACAGGTGGCACTGCAAAAGCAAGCTGAGGCAGTGGGAGTGGGACAGTCAAAGATGGTGCCAAGATCTCTAATACGAGCAACTGCTGGATTATGTTTTTATTCAGAGAAAAGAGAAAGAGCAACATCACTCTATCCTTTATTTGTTCGTGCATATTTCTTATTTATGCACGTATTTTATCTTGTGTTTTCTCTGGTGCTCTAGTCAAAATGTAAGTACTCTAGAACAAAGGTCAAGTGGGATTTGTTTTTTCTATCACCTACAGAACCAAGCATAGATATGTCATTAGTTAACCCTTGGAATCATGGAAATGGGTGAATAAGCAAACAGATGCATAAGAGATTTAGCTTCTGTGAAGAGAAGAATAGACATTGAAGAGCTACATCAGTAGAAGGCTACTACCTTTATTAACTAATTCATAGTTAATTCAATAGATGAAGGTAGAGGTCCATGGTCCTATCCTGTAAAGGGCCAAGAGTAAATATGACTCTGCAGCATGAAGCTTTTGTTGCAACTAATTTGCTCTGCTGTATTAATGAACAGGCAGCCATTGATAGTTCATAAACAAATGAATATGTCTGTGTCCTAATGAAACTGTATTTATGCAGACTGAAAGTTGGATTCCACTTAGTTTTCACATGTCACAAAAACTGTTCTTCTATTTTTTTCCCAACTACTTAAAACATAAACTCATTCTTAACTTGTGCTCCCTATGAAAACAGGCAGCGGCTGAATTTGACTTTAGGGTTTTAGTTTGCAGAACCCTAGACTAATACATCCACTTCCCCAACACAGAGGATGGCAAAGGACAGAAAAATACATATTCTCAGGTTGAATTATTACAAAGCTCACCTTAAATGCCTTCCCTTTCTCCTTGTCTTAGAACAAGGAGAGTATGCAAGACCCGACCATGCCTGAATTTAAGTCATCTTTTTAAAATGGCTTTGATTTCTTAAACCATTTTCCCTTCTTTTCAGCCTCCTTTTGGGGCCTTCTTTCTCCATGTTTCTCACTTAACTCTCCTTTTTTACTGTGCAAGTTTGTTCTCTCAGTAATAAATTTTTCTTTTACTACCAGAAGCATTACTGGGCTTGACATTTTTAGTGAGGATGCTGAGATTTCTCCAGTTTTTGTTTATTGCTTGCCTTTTCACAATCATGGACAGCCTCAGACCTTCCTAAATGAAGGATTGATGCTTACACAGCATGACCCACACCTGGAAATCTATTAACAATTAACAACCAGTAAAAACAGACAACTTGCAGATCATGAGGCTGCCAGCTTCAGGGGAGGTAAGGGCCAACTCCAAGTGCTAATGATGTGCACAGGACTTAGTATATTAATTCCTGCCCGGTGGCATCTGAAACTCCACACTGGCCGTAAATAGTGTTTGTCTGGCCGTAAATAGTGTTCCTATGTTCAAAGATAAACACTGTACTATGTGCACAATAATTTGCAAAACTAAACTAAAATATGCAGTTGAGGAATGTGACTGTCACTGCGACTTGTTTCCTTACAGAAAAATCAGACAAGGCTGGAGGTCCTCACTAAATGTGTTCTTGCCAAGAAGATTTGTGTCCAACAGAAACCTACTCTTATATGGCAATAACATCTCAAATCAAAACCAGCATCTGTCTGATCAGTGGTCATCTGGGCTGTGGAGGCAAGGAGAGACTGAGAAGAGGAACTGCAAATGATATGAGTAAGGTTTTGAAGCTAATGAATGTGCAGTGTCTTAATTTTTGATGATTGTTTTACAAGCACATACCTATGTCCAAACATCACATTTTATACTTTAAATGTATTTATTATATGTCATTATACTGTAATAAAGTTTAAAAATAAAGAAGAAAAGACTAGCATCTGCCCAAATGCTCACTTTAAAAAAAAAATTAAAGAAAGCCTGGCATAGTGTTGTACACCTACAATACCAGAACTCTGAGCACTCTGGATGCTGAGGCAGGAGGATCACTGTGAATCCAAGGCAAGCCTGGGCGACATAGTGAGTTCAAGTCCAGCCTGAACTATATAGGAAGGAGGGGAGGAGGGAGAGAAAGAGGGAAGGAAATAAGGAGGGGGAAAGAGAGAGAGAGAGAGAGAGAGAGTTGAAGGATTAGAATAGCATCAGCAGAACCAGATCTAGCGTATTTTTTTCCAGTTCAAGTTTGGTACAACTATGTCAACAATAGGAAAGATTCTGGAGGGAAGCAGTTATCAATACTATGAGTATAATGAAGACTGCTAAATTAAAGTGGGAACCATCACTCTATTTTCAAACCAATCCCTATGCAGTCTGCATAGAGTGAGGACACCCCTACCCTTTCAGTATTTGATATCAAAATGTTGTTGGTCACCACTGTTCTGGAATACAACCCTTTATCTGAGAGGCAAAACAAGTGGTAAGATGAGTGGAGAAGAGACAAGAGCCTAATGGGCATCTTACAAAGGATGCTTCCTCCTCCTTTCCCACCACATAGAGAGCCTCTAAGATAACCAGCACCTGCAGTCTCACCCAACGATCCAGAATTTCTGAGTATTTCTGCTACTGTAGAAGTAGTGCTTTGATGTGCAGCCCTATTTTCCAAATGACCCACCTCTTCGATGGACTTCTTTAGAATGTTGTAGCTCAGTAAAGGAGATGTAAAAAATCCCAGACCCAATTGGGAGAGCATTGAAATGCATCAGCCTCAGTGGCATCAAAATGAGCCCTGGCAACAATACTGAGGCATGAAGATTGAAAAGACAGCAAACACAAATCCTGCCACTTGAATGTGCCTGGCGCGCTACCACTTGCCTGGTGTGACGATGCATTCCTAATATGCTGATGCCTTCGTGGCTGCTCTGCATTTGATTCACTTCAGTTGTCGCAGACACGGCCTTGTTAGATAAAAGGACTGCGCTTCTCCTGTGCACCATTCGCTGGCCCGTGGAAATGGACGATTTTCACAAACTGCTAATTCTAAAAGCCTTCAGTGGATGGAGCCAGGGGAAGGGGGAAAAATACAGTTTAAAGACATGCTCTGCGTTTGCTAATAGGCATGCATGGTCCTTTTGGAGCTAAAATAGAATTTTTGATGAAGTACCTTGTGGCAAATTTGAAATATTAGCTTGGAGGTCCCAGTGAAACATAATTCACTCCACTGGTGAGAACAAATCTCATTTCCACATCCATTCCTCTAAACTCATTACTGACCCGGGGGAAAACGCTAGCCTGGAGCAAGTTTTAATAAAGACACTAGTGGAGCTGTTGCTATAATATTAAATGCAATAATGAGCAACAAACCACTTGGTGGCAATGGACCCCTGGACCTGTGGAGACCCAGGAAAGCAGCTTCTGAAGGACTTAATACTCAACCCACAACACAACACAACACCCCAAAAAAGATTTCGTTACTTTATACAATAATTTGTCATGTAAGAAATACTCTGGCTTAAACAGCCCAATTGTGAACTTGTCTTTAAGTGAACAATTGCTGGGAATAATTTGTTCTAAATTAACTTTGATTTTCAAAAACAGGAAAATTTGATAAAAGAATTAAAATAATGATAATTTGGGGTCAGAAAGACCTAGATTCAAATTTAAGATATAGAACAAATTTTATTGCCTCCTTGGGGCCCAGTCATTTCCAGTAGAAGCACATTCAGTTATACATGCCTTATCTGTGGTCAGGGTCCTTGTCTTTATTGTTTGCTGCTATATTGTCAGATGACTTGTCATATAATAGATGTGCAGTAAATACATGTAAAATGGAAGTACTTTCAAGGATTGCTAAAAAATTAAGAGAACCAACATATGCCAGGCATGGTGGCACACACTCGTAATTCCAGCACTTAGGGTAAATGTGGTAGGAGAATTACAATTTTAAACCCAATCTGGACAATTTAGCAACTTAGTGAGGCACTGTCTCAATCTAAAATAATAATAATAAAAAATAAAGGGCTGGGATGTAGCTCAGTTCAAACACCCTGAGTTCAATCAACAATGCCAAAAAAATAAAACAAAACAAAGGTCAACATACAGAAAATCTTGGAAAGCAGCCTGGGAAGGACTCTAGAGTCTCTACAGGATCAGGGCTGGCCCACCCCAACCACTGAGGCTGGTTCTCAGGGTCACCTGCCTCACCAGTGAACTATTCCAACTTATCCCCCTCTTGCTTGTCCTTCCTGCTTGAGAACCTTCAGTCTGGCTTGGCGACACAATCATTCCCTCACTGGTACCCATGTCCCTGCAATACATATGAAAGTGATCAAAATACAAGGGGGATGCTAAATTTTTAAAAAAGTGTTACAGTAAAACACCCATCATCACTATTCCCCATCAACATGCTTCTGTTGCTTCAAATAACTTAGCCATCATCCTTGCCACTTGCTGAGCCAGTTCTGGAAGTCTTCTTTGGTATCTTCACGAAGTATGATCAGAAGTATGGGGAATGCAGAATGCGGCTGTCAAGTGCCATCCGATGGAAAGGCAAGCTGGTAAAAACATTACCGTGTTTCCTCATCTACCTTATTCACTGGATCTGGTACCATGTGACTTCTGGATATTTCCCAAAGTCAAAACGACCATGAAAGATAACATTCTGGATGAATTCAGGACATCAAGGTGTCCACTGCAGCATAACTAAAGACATAAAAAGAGGACTTTCAGAACTGCTTCAGAAAGTGGCAAGAAAAATGAAATAAGTGTGGGGCGTATTTTGAGAGGGATTAATAATGACATGTCTTCACTGTATTAATTTTTTAAAAAACAATTTAAACATTCACCTTATTGTTCTCCCTCAATCTCACACAAGAAGTCACTGAATAAAAGGGTTCAGTGTTGCTGCCTCATTCAAGACGAACAAAAGAAGGAAACGTCACTGACACTTTCAATAGGAACCAGTTGTCCTTCCTTGAGAAAGACAGATATTGACAACCCCCCCCCAAAAAAAACCCTCTGCTTTCTAATTGATAGAATTGGAATGAGAGGAAACAGGGGAAGCTAAGAGTCTCTTGTCACAAAGAGTAAAATGGGGAATCTAGAGCGTTGTCCTCCTCAATCTGAAATTATCAACTGATGATTTCTCCTTTCATATTAACCATGAAACGCACCCAACTGTGAATGTGAGATAAGCTATTCATGCCAGTAAATAAACATTTCCAGACATCAGCATTGTGGAGAACATAAGGAGCAACAAAAGCTTAAAACCCTACATCGGTGATGGTGAAGCTTTTAGAGACCAAGTGTTCAAACTGCAATCCCAAACCCACGTATTTATCACAGTTTCACCACTGCAACTGAACCTCATACTGAGGTCTGCAGTTTAAATAAAAGAACAAGTACATTAAAAGAATAATACAATAGCAGGGCTTTCAATGATGCTAACAGCCTGCTACAGCACGCACTCCATAGGTTCACCACCGCTGCCCTACTTTCATATAAAAGGGAAGGAGGGTCTTCTCGTCTACCACAGGTTGTTTTCCACACTAAGCAAGTGGATAAGTGAGGATCCCAAAATTGAAAGAAGCGAGGTTTGGGCTGTGTTGTAGCTAAAGTTGAAACAGAGATGCAAATGATATAGCAGGATAAAACAATTGGGCAATTAATTAATTACAACTCTGTTTATACTTCTATTGTTAGTGCTAATTATTTGTTGGTTTGAAGTGAGCTCCTGTCTTCATCAGTGGCTGTCAGTGAAAACATACTTGGATTTCCACAAGAATCTGTGGTTGTTTCCAAGAATTGTATTTGCAGTATCAGCTCATATTTTCATATGACAACAGTAATAATCAAGAAATATGCAGTCACTGAAGCTAAAAATGCCTTTTATCTATTTTTTAAAAGAAGTATGCTACTGTTACAATTTCCTTGCTTTAGACTTGAGCCTCCAGTTTTTTTATACAAAGTTCTTCAGTTCTGAAGAAGCCAGAATGACTAGATTATTAGAAGAGGATGAGGTAGATTTTCCCTTCATGCACATTTTTAGACCATCGGATCCACTTTGCAAATGACTCCCAGCCTGTGCCCGTCGTGTTCCCCTTCTCAGACATTTATGATGCAAGCAAACATGCCTAAGCAAGAGCCCCAATTTGGAAATCTATACACAGCCTTCCAACAAGTAACTGATGAGGAATCAACCTACACATGCCTGCAGGCATTAATATCTTCCCCAATAAACAGTAGTACCTATTTCTTTCTTTTGATTTCTTAGAGTTACCCTCAGACTTGCATTTTGACAGCAGTGTGTGCTTGGACTTCCACGCTTTTTTTGTAAAAATTATCAAGATCCGGTGGTGAGGGTGGGGTGGAAGTGGGTGGAAAGGAAAACTGGAAGGAGATAAATGAAGTCCTTTCATAGCAATGCCTTCAGAACATACCTGGAGAAAGAAACATGGTTACTATAAAGCAGGAAGTAAGGGGACAGGCACAGTAGTTTGATTATTGAAAGAAAGAAGGTTCATAAAAAAAGAGGGATGAGAAAAATGACTGCAGGAAGGAAAAAAACTATAATACGGGATGTTCCGCACAATTGCACTCATTATTTATGACTTTTTAAAACAAATAATTCAAGGGAATATAATCAAACCTAGCCTCCTTAAGAAAATAGACCTGAAGAAATTGATGGATTTTTTTTTCTCTTGAAGAAGATATTTTGTGTTTCCTTAAATGGAAAGTTTCTATGTTACATCTTATTTTAGAATCTCTAACTTTATCCTTTCTTCCTTTTTTAAAACTTAGAACTGTTGACTAGTTCACGATTTTTCTTTTCTTTTCTTTTTTTTTTTTTAATTTCTAGGACATTTGGCTTGCCCTTTACAGTCAGATGCTAAAGGTAGTGATTTTACAGGCAAAGGACTGGAGCTGGAGGTCCAGGTAAGGCTTAGTGGTGCACACAGATGAACTTTTGAAGCGTAGGCTGAGGGTGGGGGGTGGAAGACAAAGTCTTTGAGCATAGGAAAAGATAAAATGACAAGAAGACAAGAGTTGCCATCTGCTGGAGGATGGGGAGAATGACATTTGACACTATTTGCAAAAGAAAAGCTAAACTCATTAGTCAAAATAATACATTTTCATGTTACTGTGCACAGCCAGTTAAAGAACAAAAACAAATTGTAAAGATGTGCTATGAATTCAGCATGACAGTTTTTAGGTAATGTAGAAAATACATGGAAGAAGTACAACAATAGCATTCTCTCTAACTCACTTGTACCCCAGATACTCTCTAGGAGGATGGTGAACATTGCTTTACACCCTTTCAAATGCCAGCGTTGTTCCTTCAACATGTATTTCTCACTCTCACCACTATGACTTTGAAAATGGTGAAGGGATTTCTTCTATGCCTAGTCATTGCTTCCAGATTCGTTTTCTGTTTATGTAACATGGCCAAATGCACAAAGCTCACTTAAGATTAATATAAAGTGAGACCGGACTGAGAGTTAGCTGGATAATCTGTTTGCCCACCAGCTAACAATGTAACCACAAGCCATTTGGGTGCTGATATTTTAAGCTGTAAAATTACAAATGCTATGGAGGATGGGCTGCAGAAGCTAAATGATCTCGAAGGTCCTTTTCAGCGCTCGAATTCCGTGAATCTCTAAGCATTCCAAACTCATGTAGCACTTATAACATGAATATTCAAGCTAAATTCTCATCATTGCTTCTACTGAATGCAGCAAAACTGTATCTAATGGCCTGATTAATCAGCCATAACCATCTTCTTTGCCAATGAAGGGAAAAACTGTTTTTCCCCTTCACATATTGTAGAGAAAGAGCCAGCTCTTTACATTTGATTTCTCTGATGCTGTGTCTGTTGCAGGAGCTGACATACCAACACTCTCTGGTCAGGAAAAATAGGAAACAGCTTTAAAAATCACAGCATTCGAACAGCCAATAACCTCTAAGACAAGTGGAAACTGAGGTAAAGGGATTCAATTATACTTGAATAATCGGCGTGTGGCCAAAATGCTTGAGATCATTTAATTGGCAGGTTCTTCCTTATCTGAAACAAATCCATCCTATATTCTGTAGCTCTAAATCCTGCATAGCAACAGAGCAGGGCGTCCCCTCCTCTCAAGAGCTCTTCTCCCTGTCAGCCTAGAGTGAATCTTTTCCTTTGAAAACCCTAGTGTTTAATGCCGGAAAATTCCACTTGGCAAGTGATACAGACAGCCTTTCATTCATTTATTCACTCAACAAATGTTTAATGAGTAAGTTCTCCATGTCTTGTAATCTTCTAAGTGGAATAGAAGAGTTAAGACCCTGTACTCAAGAAGTCTATATTTTAGGGGAAGAAGGGGAGAAAGACACATACCCCGCAAAAGAATGTCTGGTGGTAATATGTGCTATGGTAGAACATCAAAACAGGTGGTAAACTCCTGATCTGATGGTTTGGGAATTAAGGAGAAGTGACCTCTAAACTGAAACTGAAGTTGTGGAAGATGGCTATGGAACGATGAGGTGAAGGATGCTCAGAAAACAGAGTGGAACGGAAGGGAAAGAAGGAAGAAAGGAAGGAGTGGGCTGGAATATGTTTAATTAAGGAGACAGCAGCAGACAGATGAAGGAAGTTGCACAAAATGCAGATGATGAGGACAGTTGGGATCATGCTGAGAAAGGAGTTAATACAAAGTATTGTGGGAAACCACTTTAAGTAAAGAATGTAGCTCTTTTCACGTAAATCAGTCTATCAGTCTGTCCTACCTCCAAGGTTTAGCATTATATATATATAT
>RJWT010012221.1:0-16113 GCA_004365215.1 Cuniculus paca
GGGCACCATCAACAATCACCATCAATGCTACACAAGACATGTTAGGGCAGATTACAAGACCATGTTAGGCAAGGCAGAGACACACTAATTTTTAAACATGTTAGTAAAAAATCCTTTTCCAGTGTTGTTTCTGATACTTCCAATTGTATAGAAATTGGAAGTTTATTACTGGCATTTCTCTACTACATCTCTAATACTTCATAATCTCCCTTTTTAATAAAAATTAGAGTAACACTCAGGCTCAAAGCTGCACTTGAGCCACAATATCTAGTGAAACTTAGTAATGAGATTTTTCATAGAATTTACTTTTATTCATAATTCCTGTATATGGTCAGTAGCAATGCCTTTTTACATTACAAAACTGACATAAATCTTCTTGAAAGAATTTACTAAAGTGAAGCAAAATGAGAAAATTTAAAGGAAATTTTTGAATAAATAATAGTGTTGGTGACGTGGAAATGTGGTAAATATAAGGAGAGTGACACTCGAATGTGTACAGGTCAAGAAACATAATATTTGATTTTTTTATATTTTAGTATAAAAACAAAATAAAGACTTTGTCTTTTACTCAGTGTATTCACAAGAGTACTAGAATATCCACTAGCTTAGAGTAGTGGAAAAGGAGCAGTAAAAGCTGATAGAAAAAAAGCAAGTTTATAAAATGCTACACCAAATAAAACAGGTTTCTCACTTACATGGAAAGTCACCAGAGGAGATAAATATGCAAATGAGAATTGAAGGACAGAGTAAACGGAGATGTCCTAATGTTTTTCATCATTCAATAGCACTAGAGACTAATATTCCTTAAAACGTATCTTAAGAAATGCTATTCTAGCCCAAACTCCTCATTACAATGAATTAATACCTATACAACATAATGAATAATTTAATGTTAATACTTTTGTTTTAACTGAACTGGAAAAAAACTCAGCTTTCTCATCTGGTACTCCAGGATCACAGCTCCCTTCTTGCCCTTAACTTCTTCATTTTCATCCTTTCCTTCCTCCCTCTAAGGCACAGCCAAGCATCTCTGAGTAAGGAACTTTAGTAAATGTTTTCTGCCTAAGTAATGGATTGTGGGTGGAGATGGTGTTTGTCATTTCCTGGTTCAAAAGAAGTCCTGAGAAATCTTCTGTGTTATTTTTGTTTCCTGTTTGCCAGTTGAATAGTGAGCAGTGATTTTCAATAGAAAAGAAGGGGCAATGATCACTCCTCAGGGCACTGCAGACAATGTTAGAGACATTTTTTGGTTGTTACAACTGGTGATAGAATGAGGCTGGCAGCTATGTCTCTGGAATCTACCACTTGTCCAGGATGTCATTCAACACCCTACAGATGCACAGAAAAACTCCCAGAGGAGATTCATTTGGCTCCAAATGTCAATAGGGCAGAAGGGGGGAAACTGAGAAAGAGGGATGGGCAAAGAGGAATGAGGCCCCAGCAAATAGTGAAGACAGAGGAGAAAGAACTCGTTCTCTGGATCCCAACAGAAGAGTTTTTCCACTGAACATTCACATAAACCTGGATTTCTATTGAGCTAAGTCACTGACATTGTGGGGTGGTTACAACAGTGAGCTTTCTACTGTTAGGGACCACAAATTCACAATGGCTAATTTTGCATACTTCCCTAAGGGACAAATGGAGGCTTGGGATTACTGCTATCACCCATTTGAGATTTCCCATGAACTTTTTAGGGGTGGGCCATCCTCTCCCCCCCCCCACTAAGACTAAAATTTAAACCACTAAATTTAAATAAGCACTCCAGGGCAAGATCCTTCTTGGTATAATATCATCTCTGCCCTCTTGAGTCATCCCAAGATTATATGTGCCCATTGAGTCACAGACCTCTGAGTCTTCTGCCAATTTTGAATCTTCCACTAGCCCCACCTGTCACTGTGTACACCCAATAAGTAGGGGCTGGCTTGGAGTGTTGCTGTCTTGGTTCATCTGGAGACATCAACTTCCCAGCTACTCATCATATATTAGTAAATTTGTTTCTTTCTTATTTTATCCTCTTGCCATATGCTTGTACAGGCAATCGGGGATCTTGGCCAGGTCCCTGATATTCTACCACTACAGATGGGCAAGATGTGGTCTCTGTCTTCAAACTCCATAATCTAGTTGCCCCATCCCTTTTTCTGCATCAGATTTTTACCTTGCATTATCTGACAAGGGCCATCATGGGCTTGAGGGATGAACTGCATGGGGTGGAAAAGGCAGATTTCCACCTTCCAATCTCAACAGGAGGGTGATCCTAATGTAACACTGCATTTCTCACCTCTAGGCCTCAGAAATGTTGAGTCGTGTTTGTGGAATTTTCAAACCAATTTAAATCTGGAAAGCGCTTAGAAAAACATGTGGCACATCACTGATCCTTCACTAATATTAGCTGTCAAGATCATCAAGGTCATCATCAATTGTTACGAACATCATTATTATCATCATTGTTGTCAGTGCTTTCTGCACAACCACAGACACCACTGACTATGTGGGGTACTGTGGTGAGGGCGAGGGATGAGGGCTATACGTAGAATTAAGGTTATCTGTGGGAGTTGTTAGCAAGAATCAACACATAATGAATACTATTAGCCATCTGCAAAGTAATCCAACAGATGGCCTAATCTTCTTAACGGAGTTACAATCCTCCCATAATCCACACCCTGCTGACCTGCCTGTTTTCACCCCCTGATGAATATTTCTTTGACCTTACCTCCTACTCTCTCTTACCTTTGGTGTTTTGGTTGTACCCTTCATCCTATGCTGGGCACCTTTTCTCTATTTCTGTTTCTATTGCCTGCATCGATACTCTTTCTCATGTGTCAAATAGTCAAGAGCTGGGCTGGGAATGAAGTAGCTCAGTGGTAGAGCACTTGCCTAGCATGCACAAGGCCCTGAGTTCAATTCCCAATACCACCCTCCACACAAAGAAATAGTCAATGCCAATCTCTATACATTCATTTACCAGTTTAAAAGATTACTAGTCTATATATCTAGATTTCTGTTTGCTGTGAATTCCCTGAATCAAGGGAGTGGATTTTATTTATAACTGCATTTCTTGTCCATGATACAGTGCCTGGCACTTAGGGGTTACTCAGTACATGTGTACTGGCAAATTTGCTTGTGAAATGTGTAGAGGGGACTTGGGGATACCAAGTTTGCCTACAGGAATGTGGGTGTGGTCTTAGGGGAGTATGGTCAAACAAGATCATAACTAGAAAACCTTACATGTCAATAAGTATCTTTCTCCTTATCTGAATAAACAGTGGGTTCACAGCCTTTTAGATTAATGGGCTTAGTTATTTTGAGAACCCAGAAGTTTTCTCTAGGAAAATATGCCCTTGTAGCTGGGAAGGCTTTGTGTCCACCAAAACCAGTTTCATTTTCCTCCGAAATGCACTGCAGGACTACATTTCCCAGACTTGCATGCAGCCAAGTGCCATATGTGTTCTGGACCATGGAAGTGGGTGGAAGTGGTGTGTGTTACTTCCTAGCCTGGTCAAAAAACAAAACAAGCAAATAAACACCATCACCACCCTGCCTCTCCCCCTAAAAACACTCTTCTCCAAGATCCGGTAGGTTCTCTTGACCTTTTCCTCCCAGCTAAAAGGAAAGAATCCTCAGAGAACCTTGATATCCCAGGGGCTGGTGGAGCCCCAAGATGGAAGGGGTTTAGGCCCCTGAGTGACACATGGAGCATTGCTGGCTGACCAAGCTGTCCCTGCCCCAGGCTTTGCAGGAGTGTATTAGTCAATTTTTCCTTATTATGACAAACACTCAAGACAACCAATTTATGAAGAGAGAAAGTTTGTTTGGGCTCAGGAGCTTCAGTTCCTGGTTGGTTGGCCCTGTTGGCCTTTGGCCTATGGTAAGGCAGCTGGTAGGAGGAAACAGAGCAAAACCACTCATATCAAGGCGAAGAGGTAAAAAAGAGTGAGGAAAGGCCTGCAGCCCCATGATTCCCTTTAAGGATATGCTCACAATGACATGAGGACTTCCTACTAGGGCCTAACTCTCAAGGGTCCTTCCATCTCCCACTACCACCATATACTGGAGACTAAGCTTTTAACACTTGGACCTTTGGGGTCACTTGACATCCAAAATGTAACAAGGAGCAAGAAAAAGATTTTATGTGTATGTGTGTGATAAATGGCTGATGGTTTGGAGTTTGTTATAATAACTATTTTCACTATCCTACCAAGTATGCATATTTTAAAAAGACAAATTCAGGGTTTCATGGACCCTAAAATTCATCTAGTGACCCTGGTTAGGAATCTCTGGAATAAAAAATGTGATCATCAAAGAAGCAAAGTGCATGCATATGTGTTTTTTGAGTCTTATCCAAGGGAGCAGGACTTTTCAGGTTGAAAAGGATTTTCATTGTGGAAAATGACTTACTATGGTTTGAGGGAACTATGTAGAATCCAAGTTTCTCTGCGTCCTATGTACATGCTTATTGTAGTTCTTGGTGGTGAATTTAGACTCCTAGATACATTAAAATTATAAGGTATCCAAGTTAGGGTCTGAGGGTCCAGCCCACTAGAATTAATTTCATAACTTCTTTTTTCAGTCAACATATTTACCTGTCCCTATTGTGAAAGACATTTGTTGAGCACTGTGAAGAGACACTTGCATTCATTATTTTATTTAGTATTTGAAATAGCCCCAGGAGGTAAATGTCATTATTTGTACTTCACGGGGTGGGAACTGACTTCAAAGAGGTTACATTGCCTGACCAAGATCACAGGCAGAAAATGCAGCAGATCCAGGTTCTAAATCCCAGGTCTGTCTGAGATTTCTGCTAAGCCATCCCCTCCCCACATGGCTCCAGAAATCTTGACTTTGGCCATTCATTCTTTTCCAGTCTCTAAATCCTCCCCATTGAAAAAGGAACCCTTCTCCACTGTTGGTGGGAGTGTAGACTGGTAAAACCACTGTGGAAATCAGTCTGGAGGGTTCTCGAAAAGCTAGTATTGGAAGTCCCATTTGACCCAGCTATTCCGCTTCTGGGCATATTCCCAGAAGAAGTGAAATCATCATACCACAGTGATATGTGTGCACCCATGTTTATAGCAGCACAATTTGTAATAACCAAATCTTGGAAACAACCCAAATGCCCATCAATTGAGGCATGGATAAAAAAGATGTGGTACTTTTATTTAATGGAGTACTATTCAGATATAAAGAAGGATCACATTGAGGCTTTTATAGGTAAATGGATGCAACTTGAGACCATACTCATAAGTGAAATAAACCAAACTCATATGTGTAAACACCACATTGTCTCCCTAGTGTAAGAAACTGAAAGACTCAATAAGAAACAAAATTCCTGATAAATATGGAGAAAAGGTTCTGAAGTCCAATGGTGCTTTTATTTTTTGATTTGATTG
Organism: Cuniculus paca; assembly: GCA_004365215.1. Lineage (NCBI taxonomy): Eukaryota > Metazoa > Chordata > Mammalia > Rodentia > Cuniculidae > Cuniculus > Cuniculus paca. The sequence continues at coordinate 5,388 of RJWT010012221.1, forward strand.
GTTTAAGTCTGTTTTCTACTATTTGATTGCAATATGTGAGAAGATAGGAACAGCTCTTTTGAAGAAAACAGGGGACATTAAGGTAGCCATTGTTGGTTGCTTGTTGTCCAACTTGAAAGCCTGTAATGCTCTTTTGTTTTATCTGGTTTTATATTACTTCATTTTGTTTGAGTTTATTGTCTGTAAATGTATGAACAACCATTTCAAAGAAGGCAAGAGACACTAGGGTAACCATTGTTAATCTCCTGTTGTTATGTTTTGAAAACCTGTATTGTTTGCAGTGTTCTGTTCTGAAATGCCATATTGTGTTTGACTCTATTCTGTTTTGATTTGTTTTGTTTTGTTTTGTACTATTCTCTTTAAAATAAATAAATAAATAAATAAATAAATCATCCCCATTATTTTCCATTATACTTACGTCCATTTGTCTCATAGGAATAGAGGAGGAAGGTTGTCCACCCCAACAGATAACTGGACCATTGAGTCATCTTGGCTGGCTTCTTCTTGCTAGACTGAAGGAAGACAAAGATTTTACTCCAGCAGATCAGTTTCCTCTTCCCACTAAATTGCAGGTTTGATGTCAGGCATGCTATTTTTATTTCTACCCTAAAGTGTTCATTTAAAATTTACTTCCACAGAAAAGAACAGCATATCCATATTTATCTATTTCATGGGGAGGAAGGTGTGACAAAAGCATTGAAAGACTTTGTTGAACACTTGCTTTATTCCAGGGTAGATGTTCAACACATTTTATGTCATTTGGTTCTCATAAATCCAGTGACTACTGCTTTAATCTCCATTTTACAGATGAGGAAACTAATGCTCAGAGAGATCTGGGTTAGTTACACAGTGAGGAATGGCAGGACCTAGATTCTCAGATGGCTCATGCCCTATGCATCACCAGAAACTTAACAATATCTCTACATCTTGCTCTTGGATCACGCACCTCACCTTAGGTGGATATCAAAGTCCCTTAGTGATTAACATTTATTGTCATCACCAACCATGATAACCACAGTGTATTTTCCTTTGTGCCTTCTCTTCAATGATACACAAATATGCCAGTCTAAGGAGCAATGAACACTCAGATTTTAGAAATGATCCTGCCCCTTGGCCCATAGTTATTTAGTGGCTACTGTATACCAGATGCTCTAAGCTCATTTTAATGACCTAAAGAGTAGGAAGGGCAGTCTCCAGTTTACTTAAGACAAAAACTGAGCCTTGGGAGGGAAGTAACTTATTCAGGGATCACAGATGGTAAATGACAGCTCTCAGAGTGAATGCAGGCCCATTTACACCAAAGAGAGCCACTTTCTCAGTATAGGCCTTTATTTCTTCATATATAGAGTGTAGGGTGATAATCTCTACTTCTCAGGATTGTCATGAGGGTCCAACTAGACTGTGATGTAAAAATACTTTTCAATTGTAAATTGTTAGGTGCACTTATGAATGATTAAAGAAAAGGGAAGGACAGTTCAGGGAAATCATCATATGGCACCAACTTAGCAACAAATCTAGATAATTGATGGAGAATTAAAAATTCAAAGCCATTGTTCAAGTCCTTCAACATGTGGATGGCACCACTGAGCACCCAAGGCATATAGCACCTGGCAAACTTTTCTTCTCTTGCTTATCAGTGCCTCACTCTCCTGTTACATATGGAGCATCTCATGCATTTATTTTGTCATTCTTCCTCAAAGCTTTTACTCTTAACCAATACACCATGCCTCAAACAAGTTTGCTTGTTTTCCCCTGAGGGATCTTGTCTCATTCATTGACTATTTTTAATTCTCTTTCGCTGGTTGTTTAGACTATGGAGTTGGACCATCTTTGAACAAAGGACGTTGAATGATCCAGATTCAAATCCAATTTGATCACTTACTGGTAGAGTGATGACAAGAACATTGCTTAAATTCCGTATGCTTCAGCTTCATCATCTGAAAACACAAGATTCCTAATCCTATGATTAGGAATGATAAAGTGATGATAAAGAAATAACAAATAAAACTCTCCAAGTGTTTAAATTCATTATAATACTGATAGAAAATAGCCTAAGGAAATGGGTGCTATTATTATTCTCACAGATAGGATGAGGAGCAGTAAACCTAAGCACTCAGAAGAGGACCATAAACATGATGGAGTTTGTAGCTGACCTTCACCAATTTGACTCCAGACACCGGGTTCCCAACCACTGTGCATATGATACGTTGTCCAGGCTGAACCTGGGACTCCATGTGTGCCAATGGGTATTTCCAGCCAAACTTTACTACCAAGTGTCAGGATTATATTTTCAACTGCCACCTACGCACAGCCACTGAAATATCACTCAGGCACCTCAAATTCCAAGATTTCGCTTTTGATATATATTCCAAAGCATACCACCATTCATTAGTTCGTTTGTTTCATTGTACAACGTTACTTCCCAACAAACTAAGTTGTAATCTCATAGGTGAAACTTTGCTGCCTCCTCTGCTCTTGACAGTTGTCTTGGTTATTTTTGTTGTTGTTGTTGTTGCTGGGACAAAATGCCTGACACCCAAAGTGAAGGAAGGAGAGGTTTATTTAGCTTACAATTTCTGTAGATTTCAGCCCATAATCAGCTGGCTCCAAGGCAGGGTGGCATGGCACTGGGGCAACACTTCAAGGCAGAATCCAGAGCAAAAGGGGGCAGCCATTCATGGCGGCTGCAAGTGGCAAGAGCAAACCGCACCAAAGAGAGAAAACACCCCCTTACATTGTATGTCGGCTCCACCCCTGGGCGGGTGTAGAACTCACACCACCAATTCCAGTGCTAGACAATGAGTCAAACACAAAAGCTAGATTCAGCCCCTTCTGTGACTACACGAGGCTTTGGGGGGGGCATCTATATACAAACCGTAACAACAGTCTACCAATCATCAAATCCAGTTAGCTCTGCTTTCTGGATAACTCCTGGACTCATCCTCTCCTCTGTTGCTGCTGGTGATGACTGAAGAGAGCTCTTCACTATCTCTCCTCTCAACTATTGTTGTGTCCCCTTGCTGATATCCTGGCCTTTGACTTTTGCCTTTTCTATCTACAGTGATACTTACCTAGGTACTCATTTTTAATTGACTCTGGAAGACATGATGAGTACCAAAAAAGATGAATACTGAACAAATTGTCTTGCATGGAAAGGACAGAGAGTCATGAGGTATTCAACACCAAATTTAGCTTGTATGTTGAGTACCAAACAAATAATGAGTGCTGGGAAAAACTTTTCATGTCAAAATACATCAAGTATCAAATACACCAAGTTTCAAAGCAGTCAAGTACCAAGGTACGAGTGTATTCTCTGCAAGGCTGTTAATGAAGTCTTTTCTATTGCACATTTTTATGCATTTGTTTAGAAGTAAATATTTGTTAAGCACATACAATGTGTGGGATAGAGGTCTAGACAGTGAGTGTACAGCAATGTGTTAAGCAGAGATGGCCTTTGTCTTTAGGGAGCTGAGGCCATGAAGAAAACAGACACAAGGTGAAGAAACCAAAAATAAGCATATAGCTCTTCGTCATGATCATGGCTATGATGGAGGACAGTGGAGGCAGAAAAGAGAAAGCATTAGGACATGGTTACTTTTGATTGGGATGTCAGGAAAGGGTCCTTTGAGAAAGTCATATACTGTATAATCCAGGATGAGATGAGAAGGAGTTGAAGGAACTGGGGGTGGGGGTGGGGACTCATCCAGGCAGAATCAGAAGTGAAAAGAATCTGAGACGGGAAAAACCCAGATGTAGTCAAGGAACCTGCATGGCTGAAGCTATAAGCAAAAAGTGAGGCCAGAGGGATACTTGGTACATGGGTGGGGTTGCACCCTGTAGAGCCTTACTTCCTTGTGTTCCAAATGCAGCCGATACTGTGGCACAGATTAAAGAGGGAAAAAGTGGAATTCATTAACTCAAAATCCTTCACCTTCATCCTTGGTCTTCCCCTCAAAACTCATTTCTCACTTCTCTTCCCCTCCCTGGACCTGCCCCAGCTACCCTGGCTTTTTTATTGATTCTTTGCAAGATGTACTTGTTTAAGACACAGGACTTTTGAACTTGCTTTTCTCATCACCTGGGATGCATTTGCCCCTAGGTGTGTGTAAGGCTTGCTTCTTGATGTCATAAAGGATTTTATTCAAACAGATGAATTGATGACACATAAGTTGACGGTCTGTAATATTAATGAATCCACTTGGATCAAGTCATGGGAAATATTTTGGGAATGGTTCAAAACAATCAGTAAACTGCAAGGCAAGATTTAATAGCCAAATATCCACGTAGGAATACTCAGGTAAGGACTGTTATTCTTTGTGCACTGGCACATTCAATGCTTGGAGGCACCTTTGTCCTGAGTCATGGGGTAGTTAGCACTGGCATGCTGCCACTTGTCACTGTTTGTTGGTTTGGAAAGACCATGTCACAGGCTTAGAGAAAACTACAGTCAAGTATGGGTACAGTTTTCCCAGTTGTCAAGAGAGAAAATAAAATCCATCTCAATATCTTACAATATATGTGACCAATCTAGAGGGCATTTTGTCAGTGGCAGACAGGGTCGTATGAGCCAGATACTAGTTACTACTTATGGAAACAGACGAGAGCTAGATTTTGCCACTTTCTGTAAACTCTTTAGTAGCTATGGCTTCACACTTACATCCTTGCCTCAACAAAACCTCAATAGCTGCTCCTTAGTTACTTCAGCAACCAGCTTTCACATCCACTTTTCCCCTCAGGAGTCAAGTGAAATTAGCAATGCTTTCTTGTTTGTTTGCTTTTGGCCTAGATACTAAGATCCATACAGCAGAAAATCAGAGTGCTTCAAGTACTCACTCTGGAGTTGGCCTGTTTGGGTTTTCAACACTTACCTCTCACTACATTTTTGACCTAGGCTTGGTGTGGTGGCATGCACCTGTAATCACAGCACTGGGGAGGCTGAGGTAGGAGGATTACTGTGAGTTCAAGATTATCCTGAACTACATAGTGAGATCCTGTCTCAAAAATAAATAAATAAATAAATCAAAAAATACATTTTGACCTAAAAAAAAGTTATTCCATGCTCTGGATCTCAGTTCCTCATCCTTAAAATGAAGATGAGGGAGAAGATGGAGGAAGAGAAGGAGAAGATGAGAAGAAGGGGGGAAGGGGAGATCATTGTTGCTATCTCAGAATATTACCATGAGGTACTAAACAAACACTTCAGAAAGTAGAAAAATGCCAGTCTTCCAACCCCAGAAAATCTGTCCACATCTGTATTTCTTTGACCTGTGAATGTGTTAGGTTCCAAAGTAAAAGGGACTTTGCAGATGTGGTGAATTTAAATGTCTAAAGATAGGGAGTCCTGGATTATCTACCTAGGTGGACCCAATGCCATCACGAAGTTCTTATAAGAGGGAATTCAGAGATTTTGTGACAGTGAAAGCAGAGATTAAAGTTATGTTTGGATGTGGTCATAAGCCAAAGAAAGAATTCAGGCAAACTAGATACTTGAAAAGGACAGGAAATGGCTTCATTCTTAGAACCTGTGAAAAGAACGCAGCCTTATCACCTTGTTGATCTTAGCCTAGTGAGACTTATGACTTACAGACCAGCAAGAGAATAAATAAATATATATTGTTTTAAGTCAGTTACGTATACGCTAATTTGTTACAGCAGCTGCAGGAAACAAGTACTTACACAAAGGTCTCAAAATACTGCTTGGCATATAAAATGTGCGTAATAAACATTAGTCATTTTTGTTTCCATTGCCACTGTCAGTCATTTTGGGAGATGTCCAGAATAAAAGGGTCCAAACCCTCGGGTCCCTCTCCAGTGGTTATGTGGTCCTGAGCAACATATTTCATGCCTCAGCCTTCCCATTTCCACTGAGTTAAACAAATGAGTGGTGGTGACTTTCACAAAAGATGGCCTGGATATGACTTCTGGCTCATCCATGTGACCTAGAACATGTTCCAGAATGTGTTTGACTTTCATTTCCTTTTCCTTTTGTGGGATGGCTGAAATCTACCCCATAGGATTGCTTTAAGAATTAAATGATACAATGTAGCTCCCTACATTCTTGGTAGACTTCTTGGTATATGGTTGGTGCTCAATAAATGACAGTGGCTAACACTTATTGAACACTTTCTGTATGAAAGCACACTTCTGAACACTGCATATTTTATTTTTATTTACTTAGTAACTATTATTTTAAAAAATTATTGTAAGCAACATGCAATACTTACATCTGTTTTTGAGGAATTGGCATATGTATGTAACATGCAGTACCTTGATCATTTTTTATCTTACCTGTGCTGTCTTCTGTCCTTCATTCCCTTTCCCAGCTCTGAAATGTCTGCCTTTTTTCCTATCATCTCTCTTTTATTTTACCCTTTTATTTATTTATATTTTGGGGTTCTCATATAAGAGAAACCATGTGATGGTTGACTTTCTGCATCTCACTTTTTTAGTTAACATTATGGTCTCAAGTTATATCTGTTTTCCCACAAATTGCAATTTAATTCTTCCTTTCGGCTGAACAATATTCCATTGTGTATGCATACACCACAATTTGTTTATCCATTCAGCTATTGTGCATCTATGCTGTTTCCAGAGCATAGCTATTGTGAGTTCAGCTGCTATAAACATGGGCATGCATATACCACTATAGTATGGGTGTCTTTAACTCTTTATAGGAATGTATCCAGTAGAAGTATACATGAGTCAAATGGAATTTCTGAACACTTTTAAAATTTATTACTTAATCATCACAAAATTTTGTAAGGCAAGGAGTATTGTTAGTGTGACAGATAGAAAGCCAAGGCACGAAAAGGTAGCACACAAATAGGAAGAACCATAGCTAAACTAGCAGTATGAAGAGCCATTCAGGCATTGTATCAAACTTCCATATTACCAGGGAGATGCCTTCCCACAGAGCAAGAAAGGTCTTGACAAGGTTAAATTCAATCTTAAACTTAAGCTTCTCAACTATAAAATACTGTACCTGTGACTGTTATTAACCACACCACCTTTGGCTCAAAGAATTGCTCAGTTTTCACAAAACAAACTGAAGAGTTGGCACCCACCTTAGATTGGTTGAAGAAGCAAGGGCATGAACCAGTGACCTCCCTGACTTTGACAATTCTCTTTGTGCACAACAAAGCCTACTCCAAAGTTAATACTTCAACCACATGTTTAACAGATTGCATTGAACTTGACCTTATTCCTCAAACAGCCATTTATCATGGTCTCACCCAGTCGTCACACCAACATGCTTCAAAAATGTTTGTTTGGTTATTAAACAAGGATCATAGTATCTCATTTTCTAAAGATGTGTCAATGACAAGAGACCACAAAATTTTTAAAAACTAGCTGTACAAGAACATTTATAGTAGCAATAAGAAAAAAATATGGCAAGCATCAAAAGGAACTAGACAGATTTCTGCCCCCAACAGTCAGAGATAAGACATGAGCACCAATATCTATCAACCAAAATGAAAACTGATAGCAACAACCACAGGTAGTGGTGAGGCACTGACAGGGCACTCAGGAGACGGATTAGCACACGGGCTCTGCTCTCTGGTTCTCTGAAGCCAAAAGTACTGCAGTAGAGTGGTGAGAAACAATGGCACTAAAACACCTCACCCATGTAGCAACTGGATGGTCTCACTTAGTCATTTCATCCTCTGAATTCCAGTTTTCAGTGACCACTTCTGTAAAGTAATAACCCAACAATAAAAGCTATTATGAAAAGCACAAGAGCTCATGGTGGCAAGGTCATTGAAATATTATGTGTCTTCAAGATACTGATTCCTTTTGCTCTCTGTTAGCAAGTGATTCAATGTCTGAAACAAAACCTCATGTAAGTCCTCCCTCTCCACCCCCACAATGCCTCTTTTATTGCATTCAGGTTGCTTTTGGAGGGAAAAGTTACAGGATCTCAGGAACATCTGAGTCTGAGCTTTGTCTCTCTTAAAATAAAGGGAATAAGTTTTCCATTAGACAGATATTACAAAGATTCATAGAATGTTAATTATCTTAGTCCACTACCAAGAATTTAATAAGCAAAGTATTCACTCTACTGCTCTTCTGTTCTCCAAAAACTTAGGACACAGACAAATTTACATGATTCACATAATCTCCCCTCACCCACTCCTTCAAATTTCTTAACAGAGTACGAAACCTGTCCCCAACTCCCCCTTGCCCACTCCCTATGGATTTTCTCTCTTTTAGCCAATATGGTGGCCACCAGCCACATGTGACTCGAGATCTTGAAATGTGGCAAGTCCAAATTGTCCTATGTTGTAAGAATAAGATACTGGTTTCTGAAGGAAAAAACAGGAAAGAATGTACATTACCTTATTAATAACATTTTTGTATTTTATAATGTGTTGAAATAGTAATAGTTTAGATAGCATGGCTTCCATAAAATATAAATTAAGTCACACTTGATTCTTTTTTACTTTTTAAAAAATATAACTATTGTGAAACTTACAATCTATATGTGGCTGGACTTAGATTTCTAGTGAACCTTCTTTTCTTGCTGTGGAGACCTCAGATTCCACTTCTCACACACTCCCAGGTTTCTGTACTTTGAGAGAATCCTTCTTGACCCTAGTTCTCCCTCTTCATGAATGATCTTTTAGATTCTGCTCTCAAAAATCTCTGGATTATCCAGAGATTGGCCAAGTGGCTTTGGCCACAGTCTGTCTTTAGGACACAACAGTGGCTTTCTCAAAGAGGGTTCTCTGTAAGTAGTTATAAGAAGGCAGTTTGGATGGGATCACCCTGTGGCTAATTAACAATGTCCAACATGATCTCATGCATATACATGAGGTCATTAAATTCAATCATGTGTAGGATGATGGGTTCTTGCAGGGTCTTGGGTCAGGGACAAGAACATTTATGAAGAGAAAAGGGCATTCCTGGATATTCAGCCTCAAGGAGCTGGAGAGCTTTCATCTGATTAATGATAGCCCAAGAGCTCTAGAATTTTCTATAGAGAAAGTAGGTATGAGATAATTGAACCTAGCTTTCTGAAATACATTGTCCAGTTTGTCTCAATGTTTAACTATTTCACTGCCATCCTGGAATGTTTGGGAGAAACCTGTAAGCTCGCTTTTGGTATCTCTCAGGATACCAAGAATACATACGGCAGTTGATTCTAAATAGCACTTTCTGGTTTAATGGATGAGGAAACAGACACAGATGTGCTGAGCACTACTAAAGTCATACTGCAAATTGGTAAAAAAAAATTTAAAAAAAGCAAGATATGAAATAATGTGACAATAAGTCACCTTTATGCCATGTTCTTATTTCCCAGACTTGGTTATTTCCAGAACAAGAGGCTTCGAGGTTTTGGTTTTCATGAGTAGCACTTCATTTCCCTTGTCCATGTTCTTTCTTTTTCTTTCTTTCTCTCTCTCTCTTCTTTCTTTCTTTCTTTCTTTCTCTCTTTCTTTCTTTCTTTCTTTCTTTCTACATCTTAGTGATTCTTTTGCTGTCTTTCAGGCTTTCCTGTCATTCTTTTTTACTATCTCTCTTCTTCTGCCTCTCTCTCTTTCCCTGCTCCTGTCTCCTCTTTATATTTCTGTGCTTCTGGTTTTCTCTCTCCCTGCCTGCTTCTCTATTTCTATGAACTCCTTATTTTAAAATAGACCATGTAGTGGAATCACCAGATAAATTTTAAAATACAGACTACAGAATGACTGCTATCATAAAGTTAAAAAATAGCAAGGGTAGTGAAGATGTGAAGGAGGGGAGCCCCCTGCACACTGTTGGTAAAAATGTAAGTCAACACAGCCACTAGGGAAAACAGTATTGAGGCTCTCAGGAAACTAAAGAGAGATATGATTCAACAATCCCACTTCTGGTGTATACCCAAACATTTCCATCATTTTCCTATGCTCTTGTCCTTTTTTTATCTGTCTTCTCTAGCTATGCTGAGCAATCCTTTATTAAAGTTGTCATTTCTTTTTTTACCTGAGAGGTTATTTCTGATCTGATTTCTCCTATAGCTTCATGGATTTTTTTTCTTTACTTCACTTGCTGTCTTTTCAGAAATTTCAGGTCTGTGACTTCCACTATATTCTATGTTGATATCTCCTGTTCTCCTTCCAGATGGGCTGAGGGTTTGAGATTTCATTTTGATTTTTTGTTTTGTCATTTTCACCTCTTGGTTAATATTTTGGCCTTTTCGATTTCACTTGTCTCCACTGTCTGTCACATGTTTCTTAGGGTTCTACAGTGTTGTTGATGTTCACCCAGTTGCCAAGGCCCCACAGTGTAAGGGAGGTGCTGGTCCCCTGAATTTCTCCTGTGGGATTACATCCAGTTGGATGAGTCCTGGATTTTTCCTGGGCTGACTAGCTTAGGAGTATTAATGTGAACCAACCTTTAGCTCATATTGTTACTGTGGCTTCAGACTCTTTCAGGCTACCAGATCCACCTGTGCATGGGGTGCACCCCAGCCAAGACCCTACTATGTCACTGGGGTTCTTGCAGTCCCAGTCCAGTTCAGGTGAGGGGAGGCCTCACTGGAGCTCTTGCTGGCCTGCCAAAATCCTCCACATGTGGGGAAGACTCGTCCATGCCCTCACCTTCCTGAAGTCCTCTGGGTGAGGGAAGGGTTCACTGAGACTCCTGCCAACCCACTGAGATCCTCTGGTTGTGGAGGAGACTCATCCATGCTCTCACCTGCCCACTTTGGTCGTCTGAGTGGGGGATGGGTTGCCAAGGCTCCTGCTGG